>CAEFZY010030636.1:0-50605 GCA_903066815.1 Brachyrhaphis roseni
TATATATATATATATATATATAAAAATCATTGCACTGATCACACCTTATGGTTTTACCACCAAATATTAATTTCAGAATTTTTATTGAATTAAAACATTAGTATTGTTGTTTCTAAATAAATTTTCTTTCTTTGCATTATTTGAGGTCTGAAAGCAGTTCTTTTTTTTGTGTGACTATTTCTCATTTTCTCCAAATAAATACCAAATTTGTGCTTGGAATTTCAGAGATATGTTGTCAGTAGTTCATAGAATAAAGGAACAATATTCATTTTACTCAAACATATACTGTACCTTTAAAAAGTTAAATCAGAGAAACTGATAATATTAAGTGGTCTCTTAATAGCGCACTGTATATATATGGGATTATCATTTTTGAGTTGTTTAAACAAAATGGTAGGTAAATTTAAAAGAAGATGACAGGACATTTTTCTCAGCAGAGGCTTCAGACTGGCCAGACTAAATAAAAGAAGACAGTATTGATAGGTAGCAATAGAAAATGGGTAGATTTTGAGATCAATGTTACCACCATCAGTTCCTTCACAATCATCCATATGATTGGCTGAGGGTTTGCTCTCCCTCTCTGCCTCTCCTCACCGCCTCTCATATGCTCACTGTTCAGCATCCTCTTCTTGGTATAATGCACATCATGTTTTCCCTAATGGGCAGATGAGGCTGTCGGAAGCTTCTTTTTCATGGTGCAGTGAAACATGAGAGAAAGTGATGAAATCATTGTTGCTCTTTCATCCCTTGTCAGGATAGCTCCATTTCCCCAGGACTGAAGCTTTGGGAGGAGACCATTCAAAACCGGTCCTTTCCACTGTTCCTCTCGCCTCTCTTCCTACTGTGTCTGTGTGTGCCTGTACTAAAAACGTAGCCGTGTGTGCGCGTGCTGATAAGTCTTCTGTACGCCGTGTGTAGCTTGACTGACAGCGCCTGTGAGTGCGTGAGCGTTCAACTCGATAGTGCACGTTTGCGAGAGTGTGCACGTGTGCACCCCACTGGTGACTCTGTGTGGGCCTATTGGAGAACAAACTGTGCAGACACAGCCTGTCAGAATCGCTCTGCTTGTCTACACCCTGCATTCACAACACTGCCAGTTGACTCTGTTTCCTTCCTACTCCTCCTCTTCCTCAGTCTCCCTGCCTCTCAGTATGCAAACCTTCTGTGATACCTCTTGGAGTTACAACTGCAAAATATCAAACTCACTGGGTGGAACGCTGAGATCAGAACAGTGCATGTTTTCCCTCTCTTAAAATGCAATTTATTAGAAATTATTAGTTGTGAAAAAGACTGAACATGTATCATTAAAATTGTCTACACTCAAAATTATTTGCTACTGTACTTGGGATTGTTTATTTGTTGCTGACCCAATTTGGACTGACTTTTAGCTATTAAAAAATGGTATGTGGACTAGTTCAGGTCCTTTTATTGCAAAACAAGTCCAAATTATCACCCCTCCACTAACATATTATGGGGAGTAATCACACAGAAACTGAAATATTTAGATTTTCAAAACCAAAACATTTTTTCCTTAAAAAAACCCTCCAAACATTAATTTTTCACAAATAATTACTCACAACACTGGTTTCACTGAACATACTGTTCTGCTGTAGGCAACAAGAATATTCTTTCAATGTAATACAGCCGAGCAAATGCTAGAAGCTGTTGGAATACTACGCTGGAGGGGGAAAAAAAATAAAAAAACTTCCTTTCATTCATTATCCACAGCCTCTTTATCCTGCAGAGGGCTGCAGGGTGCTGGAGCCTGTCCCAGCTGACATTTGGCAGAAGCAACAACGTGCACCAGGGAGTTTTCTAGTAACATAACAAACCTTAATCTAAACTAGCATTAACTGCTAATATACCAAACGATTTTTTTTTAAACACAAGAGCTTGACTTTAAATAAGATTTCTCTGCATTAATATATGTGAAAAAGTTATTTAGGTCATCGTATTTTCTTATTTTATTCAGTATCAATTTTGAGTGAAATGTTCTTATTTTCTTAATCATCATAGATTGTGGTCAAATTCCTGTATCAACAAAAATACTCTTAAAATAGTCAGCCATTAGGATAAAAAAATAATCTTTCAATGTAAAATTTGGAAGAACCATTAGAAAAACCAAGAAATCAAAGTTGTCAAGACAGAAGAAATCCTCAGGAATGCCTTATTTTTTTCTGAAAAATAAACTAAAAATAATAATAGGAAGCAACTCCTGCATCCTGCACAGTATTGCTGGCAGTCATGGTAAACAAAGCAAACAAACAAACTGAAGAACTGCTGAATAAGGCCTCTATAAAAGTATCAGATGAAAGTCTGACTCATTGAGAGCAAAGTATGAAGAAAGGAGAGGCAAAAAAATGTGCACAGTATAACTCTGTACCTGTCTTTATTGGTCTGGAGGAAGTTCCCAAGAGTGGCAATTTTTTTTTTATTAGAGCTTTTAAAAAAGGCAACTGTAAACAACAACTACTGGAGGCAACTCAGTTTCTCTCATTATGTAGGAGCCAAAGCTTATAGAAGAATAGTCACTCTTGTCAAAATCACTGCAACAAAAAAAATAAATAAACGATTTATGAATTGACGTGAATAACCATTAAAGTGAATTTATAGAAAAGCTGGCTGAGTTTTTATATCACAATTTTTATGCTTGATGTAACATTAGTTATGTGTCGGGAAACATTTAAATACTTTACATATTTCTGGGAATTTAGTGCTTCATATTAATTGTCAGTTTTCAAAACAACCCATGTGTATCGAGTTAAAATGTGTAACACTGACGTTAATAAAATGTATAATAATTATAATTTGACGGCAAAATAAAATAGCACAATATGGAAAATATCTGCAGCCACTTCACCACTGGTTTCCATTTCTAAAAAAAAAAAGAAAGAATAAGGGAATAAACAATAAGACTGCATAAGGACAGGGGAAAGTTATTAAGGAAAGAACTGATGGAGGTCATTCTGAAGACAATCAGTAAAAAAAATGGAGGGTTGAAGAGCTGGGGGTATAAAAGCAAATGAGGAGGCAACAGGGAGAGAAGGAAATAGGAAGGAAAAGGTAAGAAAGAAGCAGCAGGAGCTGTGGGCTACCTGTTACTGATTCAGCATTTGACAATGCCTTTATAATGGGAAAGGGAGAGCAACGGAAAGGCTTAATTCACAGACATGTCAGGGAGAGTTAAGCCGATTTGTGATTTCGATTTTTCGTGTTTGTGAGACTGTGAGAGTGTTGGATTTTACTGTGTGTGTATTGCTTCATTGACAAGCTTGAGCGGAAAGAAAATGAAAAGGAGATTGACACAAATAGACAATATATGTTTCAGATTTGTCCTGTGTGCATGTGAGTGGAGGAAGATAACGGAAGCTGCAGACCCACAATCTGTTACAAATGTATGAGGTGATGTTTACTGAGCTCCTCAGTGTATGCACATGATTTGGTGGAGATATTGATCCTGTTCAAGAGTGGAGATGAGAAAATATCCCCTTTCTGGCAGTAAAATACATTGATGAAGACTCAATGACCAGAAGAAATGTACAGTAAATAAGAAAAAACAGTTTAATGAGCGGGTAAAAAGCTCAAAATGGTGAAACCCTGATCTCTATCTGCTAATATGCATTACTCGCGCTGTAAATTTGCTGATTCTGTGTAATTTCTGTAGAACAGGTGGGACACACACATAAACGTCAAACAAATAGTGAGTGTTTTTACTGCTGCATCCATTAGGGCTGAAGGATGTCCAGCACACTCAATGGGCTGTTAAAGTGATTTACATTCAGGGCTGGAGTTACTCAGACTCCAGATAAGGTTAGTTGAGAATTTGCTCAGGGAACAAAAATCAAACTAAAGGGAGCTTAACCTTTCAATAAAACAGTTTATGGTTTAAAAAACTGTTTTGCATAAAAGCACACTGAGGTGGGACCCTGGTTACTTTAAAGTTGATATGCTTTATTTTAATTCAATAATATTTTGGTGGTTTATTGGACCAACTGCCTCATGGATGGATAAAGACATTAGATGAACAAATGTTTGTATGTGTATGGAGTCATTTCAATAAATTAGAATACACATCCCGATGAGGCCTGTTTGCAAGATTAAAATACTTTTTGAAAATAAATTTTAACAGGTAGTAAACATTGTTTTTATTTGCCCACATTGTTGTATTAAATTGTTTTTATTGGTCTGGTGTAATATTGTAATCTTCAATGTGTTTCCATTAGTTGTAAGTGGGAAATCATTATAACAAGCAGAAGTTATTTATATGATGTTTTTCACTTTGTGAACTTAGTTATTGAAAAAAAAAATCATTATTGTATACAGGGTATAAGTAATTCTGCTAATAATTTTCTAATTCTAATTTTCTAATTTACTGAATATGAATTTTACTGTGTGTTTGTACAGATAGTCAGACATTTAACACTGTTTTGCTTCTAGATGGACATATAGAACATTTTATAGATAGATACAACATTGAGAACATCTGTGGGGGTGTTAAGCCTAGAAATTTCTTTTTGTTATGCTTCTCTATACCTCTTAGAGATTATTCAAATTATAATCATGGTACTATATGATAGCATTCCAATATTTTTTCCAAATTATGCTTCTGTTAGCAAATTGTTGGAGCGGATTTAAGTCATTTTAATCTAAACAAGGGGTTAAGAATATAAAAAATTGACCTGATTCACTCCCACCTCAACCAGGGCAAGAAGCTCAATGCATGACAGCTCCAACTTTAAATATTCATCACTATAACCTGTCTAGACTGTTGCTTGAAAGTGATGTTTATGTAACACTACCTGACACACTCAGGTAATGCATTCGCATAGACCGAAAATAGCTTGAGGACACATTATCAAATCTTGTAAGTTTGAACCTGATAACGGACTGTCTAAACTATGAACTGAGCATCGTCCCCAGACTGGATGGAAGAAAGTCTGAGAGGTGAGAAAGTGCTGCAGATCAGACAGAACATGAATGTTAGGAGGGCAGACAGGACCAGAAAGGAGGAACATTAAAAACCTCTAGAACATCAAATAGTGACCAGGGCTGTCCTCCTTAGTGTTTGTTAAAACAAAGCATCTCTTGTGAGTGGCTACATGAAGGAAACCCGACTCAACACATTCCACACAGCGACTGACAGTCGGTTTCTCTGTGTGAGGTTCTGTGGTTAGGATACTGCTGCTGCTGGTGTGTGCGAAGGCAATGTGCTTTATATGTGAGAACACTGCAGGGTGTAAGTAATTCTGCTAAAAACTTAGCACGACAGCGCTGCTTCTCAATCTCTCTCACACACACATGCAGAGAAAGCGTATTCGGTCAATCACTTCAGTGTGGAAAAAAAACATCTGCTGATGATTGAGAGGATACTTTAAAAACTGAAGGATTGTACAGATCCCTAGGTCTGCAGGATGGCCCACCTGAAGGTTCAAAGCAGCAGGAAATAAAATCAATCCAAAAAAACAAGCCAAAGAAAAAGAAACAACATTTCTGTTTTTCATATCACAATGAAACCTTGCGATATGAGCCCAGAGCTAATAGCTGAATATGAATCTGTGTAGAATGCAACACTTTTTATCTTGTTCTGCTATGCTAAGGCTTCCTTTACGAAAAGCCTTAAGGTGCCCTTTATGTTTGGGGTAATCCCAGCAAGCAGAGCCAACTGCCCCAGTCTTTCACTCTGGTCTGCAGCATGAATCCCTCCTTGGGGCAAAGAGATTTCCAGGGTTGCCCCGCTATTACCTGGACCGCGTACAAGACACATCTTGCTACATTGTGAGCAGTGCAGGCAAGCTGGTGATTTTATCTAGCAGAAGCCACAGATAAAGAAGGTTAAACCAACATTTAGGATATTTCCTAAGCTGACAGAAATCCCAGGAGGGCTTTTTTTTTTTCTATTTCAAAAACTTATTCTTAAAAAAGGATAATAACGAACATATGAGAGGCTTTGAGATCAAAGACACACAATCACCAGACACTTTGTGAGGCAGAATCTGTCCAATTGCTTGTCAACACAAATAGTTTCTGGATGCCTGAATGAAATGAGCTGCTGCCATTTTATTGACATGAAGACAACATGATGAATTTCAAACTGAGAATCAGAGTAAGGAAGAAAGAGGACTGAAGGGGCTTTGAACGTAGCATGGTTGATGTTGCCAGTTGGGCTCGTCTGGGTATTTCAGAAACTGCTGATCTTTGTGGATTTTCACACACATCTCGTACATTGAGCATACTCAGAGAAAGTGAGTGACATTTGATGAGTTTGCCTTGTTGATGTTGGAGGTTGTGAGCAGAATGGTTTGAGGTAATAGCAAGGCAAAGGTAGCACAAAAAGCCTAAGGTATTTAGGTTGGCTGTTTTGTATGAACGTGGGTTTTTGTTAGTACATACTGTTTGTATTCTCTTGTTTTGAATGTATGCGTTTTTAACAAGGAGCCCTGAGACAGACACTAAAGTTTATACAAGTGTCTTCTATTTATGGGTCATGATCTTTGAATGCAAAACATGGCAAACCCTAAAAGCGCAGCATTACATATTCTCCAGGCCGATAGTGCCATTTTATAGCACAATCAAGTAACTATGTTACCTTTAGTTATTTTAAAAATGTCATGTATCAGATATGACTTACAGAAAATTTAGCTTTGCAATTGGACGCTTTGAAATCTGTCTCTTTCTGACATGTTACCTTTTCTAGATGCTTTTTAGTCTGAGTGGCCTTCACCAATCCTTGCACTTCCTGTAGAATGTCAGTCTTTCCAAGAAAATGATCTAGTAAAGGCTGAAACACTGCAAGAAACCCAATTCTGGTGCTTTCTGCAGTCAGTTTGTCCTTGATCTTTTTCATGGAGTGAAGATACTTCGTTGCTGCCCTTCCAAAATCTCTGCCTCACCAGGCATGCAAAAAACTCTTGCTATTTCTTTTTTTTATATATTTATTTCAGATTTTTTACAAAACAATGAGTACCATGCATAGACATTCATGTCTTACTTGAGAGAGTACTATGGAGAATAAGCACAAACTAATAAATGACAAAACAAGAACCAAAAATAAAACTAGACACACAAACAAAACCCAGCAATTATTTACATAAGTACGTGGATAAGAAGTAGATAACTAAAAAATAAGCAAACAGAGGTAACATAAAGTAAATAAAATATAAATTAGTCAGAAAACAACTAAAACGGGTCATGTAAAGGGCTTAACGCATTCTGTGCTACTAAAATTGTTATAAGACTTAGATAGAGGGTGTATGCCATTATCTAAGGCAGAAGAAGGGGGAGCACCACTCATGGGGTCACATTGAGTGTCAAAGTCCAGAAATGGTGACCAGATCCAGAAATGGTGACCAGATTCTTGAAAATGTGATTTCAGAGCCTTTGAGAGTATGCCTAATTTTTTCCAGTTTCTTGAACGAAAGCGCATCTTTTATCCAATGAGAATGTGTGGGTGGGAGAGGATTCTTCCTATGCATCAGTATAATACGTCGAGGCAGTGTCGTGAGGAAGGCCACAAGGTCAGCATGATGGGGTGACAGTAACTGGTTTTTGGGGAGGACCCCAAATAAAGCAGCGAGTGGAGAAGGCTGTACGGTGGTCGAGGTGATTACAGAAAGTGAGTCAAAAACAGATTTCCAATATTGAGATAAGGAGGAACAGGTCCAAAACATATGGCTGAGAGTGGCTGGGCCCAAACCACACTTCACACAGCTTGAATCCACGTCCGGAAAGATTCGAGCCAGTTTGCTTTTGGACCAATGTACTCTATGGACGACTTTACACTGAACAATTCTGTGTCGGGCACAAATTAATGAGGTGTGAATGTATTCTAGAATTGTTTGCCACATTTCATTATCAATCTCTGTGTTAAGATCATCAGACCAAGTAGCTTGAAGATGGCCAAGCCCAGGAGTCAGATTGGACATTAAAATTACATATATTTTTGATATTGTACCCTTTGGAGTGGAAGTAATTTCAAGCAGATGATCAACTGGGGGGCAGGAATTATTGGAAAACCTGGGAAACGATGACAAATAAAGTCTCTAACTTGTAGAAATCTAAAAAAGTGGACAGCTGGTAAGTTAAAATTTGAAGATTATTGAGCAAATGAGGCAAAAGTACCATCTGAGTATAGATCTTTCACAGGAAAAAGCCCATGGCTTTTCCACACTGAAAAAGTCTCATCAATGAGTGAAGGTGGAAATATAGGATTAGAATTTAGTGGCGATAAAAGAGGTATTCTCTGGATCCCAAAATGTTGCATAATCTGAGCCCATATTCTAAGGCAGTTCTTAACAATTATATTGTTAGTGTAAGTAATAGGAGATGTTGCAGGAGGGAGGCGTAAAAGAGAGTACAAGGAAACAGCTACATGAGGCCTCCTCTATTGGTAACCATCTGGGATTCTCACAGGTCACATTGCACCAGAATAACATTGTACAAATATTAGCAGACCAATAACAGCATAAGAAATTTGGTGTGGCAAGCCCTCCCATTTCCTTACTTTTCTGCAGGATACTCTTTCGTATTTTAGGAGGTTTTTTTTGTTCCATATGAAGTGAAGAACTGAAGCATCTAGTGTCCTAAAAAAAACCTGCAGCAAGCGCGCGTCAGAAGCAGTTGCATTATCTTCCAAAGAGCAAATACACTAACCGTGATCTGTCATAGTAGAGTTGATGCTGTCCAGTGTGGAGTTCAGAGACTCGAAAGACAACTTGAACTCTGCAGATAGGGCCTCTTTATGACTGCTAAGGAGCAAGTTAATGTCCGCGATTGTTATGCTAGCAGTAGTCGGGGACGCGCCTTTTTCTCGTTCAGAAGATTTTCCTTTGGCCTTCGACATGAAAAGTAAGTTTACGAGAAATAATAACTACGAAAAAAATGCTTTAATCTTTACAAAGGGGATGGGGACTCAAGGAAGTATATAAAGCACAAATGCAGCAGTAGTCCAAGTGTACGTCTTCTCCTCACTCATTCCACCCGGAAGTCCTTGCTGCTATTTCTGAGGAAGCTCTTCACAAGTAGCAACCCAAATTATTAACTAAACTCAATTTACTAGACAGTTTTGGCACTTGCTGGCCTTTCTTGGCCACCTTGAACCACAAATGGTTGATGCAGGTTCAGAGGGAAAATTTACTCAATTTTAAAGTTTGTATGCTGCTAATAAAATGTTTGCTACAGAAATGTTTCCACTTCCTGATTTCAATGAATTGTCTTTTTTTTTTTTTTTTAAATAATCTTCACATATCCAGTCTATACACATATGTACCACTAATGTGTTTTCTTTACCCATTTGCTGGTTTTCTTTCCAGACAATGTAGACAAGAAGTGCAAAAGGAGATGACCATTTTCGTCTTTACAAAAGAAATATGTAAGTGTGCTCAGAGCCTAAACATAAGATTAGATGTGCATTTTTACAACCTTTTTATTCATCCATTTATGACTATGAAACGTGTTAATGGCTGCAAGAAAAACTATGGCGAAGGATAGTTTTTTGATTGATTTGTAGTATGCTTAAATATGTACAAATGTGCATATTAAAGGATGAAGGTGGATAATGAAGCATGTAATTGCATTTGTCATGTCTTCATGGGAGATCTATTCTTCTCTGCAATCAGACTGGGATCATTTATCAAGAGTTTTCCGAGCACCTAATATGAAAGAAATTAATCATTTCACACAAAAGGATTCTCCAAAAAAAAAAAGACTCACTATGCAGAAAGGAAAGTAAAAATTGCAAACATAATCAGCTTTGTGTCTCAAATTGTATTTTGCTGAAACTGCAAAAGTTGTCAAACAAGTAAAAAATAAAGTTGCTCAATCTTTTTCCCACACAGAGGGAGCGTGCAGCAACATGCTTTTAGATGCACGTATGATATATTTTAAATGACACTGTCACAGCATAAGTAATCATCCTCTGAAAGTGCTTGAGAGTAGAAATAAACAGAAGAGAAAAGAGGAAAATAACGAGAGTGAGATGTTTATAAAGGAGTAGAGAGTGAGTATAGGAAATAAGCATGCAAAGATTGAAAGACAAGAGAGAACAGAGGGAGCAACCCAAGGGCGAATGTAGCCCTGTCTCAAATTCTGCCTCAGCAGATAAATTCATGAAGCCAATGTTATGTTCCCCCCTCTGAATCTGCGGAGCGATTTTAATGTCACGCGGGGAGATGGGTATCACACAGTGCACTGATTCACCCCTATCCGATGAAGGCAGAAAGTAGGGCTCGGTAAATGTCTATTCAAAGCCTGAGCCAGAAAAGAATTGGCTGGGGTGAAACAGAGAGGAATTCGATAATTCACCTATGTAAGGGCCAGTGCATGCTGGCAAATGCACACTTGACACACATACAGCCGCAAGTGAGGAGAAGAAAAGAGGAGGATGGATAAGTCACGAGGAAAATACAGCACTGCTGTGCATGGCTGTTGCTGCACTTACCCCGGCTCTCACAGGCAGTGTGAAGTGAATTTGAGAGTCTGTGTGTGTGTGATTGATGAGCTGTTCGTAAGTGAGATTTACCATTATGTGGAATGAGTTTCTGCACTCAGACAATATGTGTTTTTAGGCAGTTGTGTGAGTGCG
This sequence comes from Brachyrhaphis roseni, assembly GCA_903066815.1. Taxonomy (NCBI): domain Eukaryota; kingdom Metazoa; phylum Chordata; class Actinopteri; order Cyprinodontiformes; family Poeciliidae; genus Brachyrhaphis; species Brachyrhaphis roseni. The sequence continues at coordinate 10,580 of CAEFZY010030636.1, forward strand.
CGAGCCGTGTGTATGAATTTATCATTTGGAGATTTTAGTTTTTCAGTTTTCTCCAAGGTCTGCTGACCAAAGTAGAAAGAAGAAAGAGGGAAGAAATTTCCCTTCTAACTGAAGAGCGAAGCACATGTCAGACGGAGGGAGAGAAAAATGATGAACAGGAGAAAAAGGAGAGGAATGAGTTTCACGTTGTCTCCATATTGCACAGTAATTGAGAATAAAACAATTAATACTCTCAGTTTTTCCATACTACATTGTAAAAAAACATTCCTAATTTATGGTAAAATACTGGCAGCTGTGGTTGCAAAAATTTTTACCGTATAAATAAGGAATTTAATAATATTCAAGTGGATCCTACTATATAAATATACATACATACACCCCCCCCACACACACACACATGTATGTACATTGTCTAGCAGAACTATTTAAATCCTTTAAGTTTTTTGTCACATTACAATCACAAACTTAAACGTTTTAGGGACTATATGTGAAAAGTGATAAAAAAGGATATACAGTCTTCAAAAGGTTTAAAAACAGATCTGAAAAGGATGGTGTGTATATACGATCCATCTTTTCAGTAAATCCTCTACTTTTTGCTACAATTACAGCTGCGACTCTACAAAAATGGTTTTGGAGTGGCTTTCCCAATCTTGAACATAAATCCATCCCAGATACTGAAATACGACATTAGACACACTATTTACACTTGAAAACCCTCCAATGTGCCTGAATTCCAACATTTCGTCAAAGGAGAGTGAGCCAAAAGAGCTTGATGCTGCCACCACCAAATTCTTATGTGATTGTAAAACAATTTGTAAGCCTAGTATTATTCATTTTGCCTCACTTATTACTACTATGTTATTTATCAACTTCTGTTAATCCAGTGTACATACAACATACCAGTTAAAATATATTTAAATTTGTGGTTCTAATGTGACTAATTGTGGAATTCTTGCAAGGTAGTGTACTTGTTGATAAGACCAAGTAATTCAGTAGCCAGTGCTGCCCACTAAGTCTGGTTTCCCATGAAGTCATCAGTCTAAGCAGCTTGATTTGTTGATCCAGAACACCATTTATTTATTCCACACATTAGTGTCCAACACGCATTTTTATTGCCTACATTTGTAGGTTCCACTAACCAAACGGAAACAAAGCCATACACACATGAAAGGGAACAGATTGTTTCAAGTGTATAACCTTTCCATTTACAACCGGAGACTGGATTTTGCAGATCTTTCCATTTTGAGATCAGTCACCTCTGTTTGTTAAATTTGAATCATCTTCCAGAAGATGTGCTTTATTTATGGGCTACCTGTCCTTTTTATATGATGGAAAGTTGTAATGCAGATGGGCTTGAAAGAGAGCCAGGATATGGTCAGCTCTCCAGATTTATTACAGCTGGAGAGAAATTTCTCTTCTTCTGTGATGAATGGAGAGTCTCTACAAACATTTGGTTTCAGTTCAACTTTCTGTTGCCTGCAGGAACACAGTTTTATAACAGTCAGTTGTCCGTAGTCTGATGTTTCGTCATTTGCAGAAACAAGCTAATAAAGCCTTGTACAAGTTGTTAAAGAAGGATAAGGCTCCTTGCTTTTCCATTTATGATTTTGTCCTTTCATCAGCATGAGAAACTATGTGAAATGATTGATGGCGATGCCTTTAAAATGAACTAATGTTTCATTTGGCACCAGGAACTGCTCTGTATGCTGTGTGTGGCGGACGGTGTTGGATCTGTGTTTAGGGTGGAGTGAATTATCCCGATGGCTTCTTTGAATGGATTTTCTACTGCTTCAACTGAAACAGACATCAGCAAACTAAAATTAACAACATTTAAATGACTGGCATTTGACCACAAAGTGTAATATTTTAGCTATGCTTTACAGATTGCAAAGTTCTGCACCAATATGCAAAATGAATCAGATTACACGCCAGATTTGCAGGAGAAAGGTCAAAAAGGAAGGTTAAACATAGAAGATATAATTTACATTCATAATTAAACATGTATGCTGAAGAACATATCTTTTATTTTATTATTTTTGTTATAGTACATAAAATTTTTTAAATTTATTTTTAAATATTTTTTTAAAAAGAAACTAATTTACCTTACTGTGATTTATTTCAATTTTTTTATTCTGTTTTATTTTTATTTAATTGCATGTACATCATTTTATTTTATTGTGTTTTAATTTAATTAAATTTACTTTAATTAATTTAATTCGCTACCTGTGGCCTCTTTCTCGTCCACGCTCAGGTGCCTTCATATTGCCCCGTGCACGAGGAGCACCACAGAACGCTCCATTGGTTTAACACACGACACGAGGAAGGAGCTGCCAAACTGCCACACAATCAATTGGTTTTTAATGTTTTGAGTGCCCCCCCTCAAGCATTTAAAGCTGGGATGCTTGGCTAATTTGCTGTGATTCACTGCGCTGCTGGCACACAGTGTGTGTAAAGGGAGGTCTGGTGTGTATGTAACTGGTAGTCGATACGAGCGTGAGTCATAAAGGGGGACAGATTGGACGCCATGATCCACTGACGGCTGTGACAGCTGGGGTTAGTTCCGAGCAGCCGTCTGGTTACAGAAAGAGCCACTGGAAGACAACAGGGACTGGGCCACAGGGAAAGATATGGCCACATGGTTACTGCTGGCATGAGCGATTGATGGGATGTAGAGCAGAGCACAATGTGGCGGCTGGTTAATGGCCAGTGCCAAGCACTCTGAGAGGTCCTGTGACAGAGGGGCCGGAAGATGGATGACCATCAGGCGTTGCACAGGCTCGACGGGAATAACCAATATGGAGCTCACATATGGTAAAACAAAACACAAACAAAGCACACAAGAATGTGATGTCGAACATGTCCAATTACACAAACACACAGTACTGTATGATAGTCATTCAGTATGTTTCAATTGTGATGGGCAAGAGCTACTTGTACTTTTTTAAACTGGTCGTGACAAATCTTTCTCTAAACTTTCAGGTGGGATTGATCGAAATCAGTCAAAAACCGACGTGGTGATGACACACAGCAGTCAAGGCAAAGACACAATATTAAAAAAAGCTTTTAGGCAACTCTAAGAAAGATAAATGTTTGTCAGAAGCTACAATTCTGTTTTATTTGTGGCTAAACTAGGTGATTTCTAAAGAATATTGCGTGAAAACCCAGCATATAGGCAACTAATAAGGCTTTGCTATGTTTCTTTGCTATGCACAGTATTTTGTAAAACTAAGAAGCAGAAAACAAGTAGCCATCAAAAGCAAACTTTTTTTTTTCAAGGACCAGCTAAAAGCCCCAAGGCAGTCTGACAAAGACCACAGTAAAACTAAATCTTGCTAATTTAAAACCAAACTTAGTATCTAATGGTGATTTAAAATTAGAGATGTACTGAGGAACTGGGTGGTGATTGGAAACATTTGAGCTCGACTTTTTCTGATCTGTCGTCTGCTCATCAAAGCCAGCTTTCTGACCACTGAAAGAACCATATCTAATCGGTAGCAAGCCGCAGTGACAACACTCTTTAGTGTGGAAGCAAAAAAGATTAAGTCAATTTCAAAAAGAGAAAGCTGTGCTTTTCACAGTGGCATGTAGGCTTTTCCTTTGTGTCGCCACACTTAAACAGAGGATTAAATTTTAGCAAAACTTATAGCAAAGTGGTTTTATCCTTTTGTACGCAACATCCTAGATTTGGAAAAGTTGACAGCACCTCGGTCCTCATGGTGTATGAAGTGCTTTATAAATAAAGTTGGTATGGTATGGTATGATCTTTTGCAAACCTCACACACATTCTTCACAGGGATAACACACAGAGGTTGATGCTTAGAGGCTAAATGCACTGACAATGCTAATTGATAATATAAAATAGCAAATAAAGTTTACAATTTGAACTATGTAATAATTTTGTCTTTGTTTTAGACAGCAATCAGATACTATTTACCTGCAGAGCTCTACTGCTAAGATAAATTACTAGGTAAAAAAAATAGCTTCCTTGTATCGGTGCAATAAATTAATATTTTGAGAATCGAAGGTACTATACATTTTGAATCTTATAGAAAATATGCTCTATATTTTCAGCTGTGCACAAAAAACAGATGCATTCTTTCTCTTAAAGAAGAAATTCATTTTAGTGACAATTGGTTGTATTTGTACAGATATTAGAGCTCCATATATGCTTTTTTTTTTTTTACTGTCTTTAGAGATTTTCGGTGATGTAGTGAGAGGCTGCTCTGTACCTTTGAGAATTCTGCCATTATAGTAGAAATGTTATAGCCAAGGAATTCATATTTACAACACGACAAATTAACATCAGTACAAGCCAAAAGCTACCAGAAAACAAGAAACATCAAAAAAGAGCATGTCTGGTTGAGAAGGTAGGAGGGTACAAGAGGTCAAGTTGGATGAAGAGGTCAAGTTTGCTAAAGAACTCATACAAAAAAACTGAAAGTTGTAAGGCTGAAGGGGAAACTGAGAAGCTCTGAGGAAAGCTACCTCAAGGTGGTGTGTGTGGGGGTGCGCGCGCGTGTATATGTGTCTGTCTGGAGGCGTGCTGTGACCAGATTACATGTTCACTGTCCCACAGTGGGAGGGGAAGTGAGACGGCTAGGACCGAGTGGTAAATGGCCCTAGCAGGGAGTCGCACGGCTGGTTGAGCTCCCCTCCAATGAGGGAGCACTGCACCATCAGCGGTGGACTCCAGCGTTAACTTGTTTCTTGAGGCTGAAACTCACAAACTCTAAGGAGAGACCCTAACAAAGCTACCGAAAACCAGACTGATTAATCTGGACAGAAATCATTTGCTATATCACACTTTTTCTGCAGGAACAAACAAATAAAGGGACTTCAACTTTACATGGTCCTGTTGCATCAATACTGCATGAAACATTCCTTGTTCTGCTAACTGGGCTGAGTTGCAACTTCCTCTGACTACAAATAAGATACAGATTAGTATTTGACCCATAAGGTATGTGCTCAACTTGTGATTTTAAGAAATTGCCTATAATCTACTGAGTCTTTTCTTTGATGGCTCCATTAACTCATATCTACCAGCATGATGCCACTCATAGTAGCTTTGTTTTAACCAGGAGTCGCAATCGCTCATTTTTTATGAGTGTCGGATGCTCAATACGAGAATAAGAACCACATTTAATGTACGCGGGGTGTCATGAATTATTTATACATTTAGTTGGAATAATGTATGACATTTAAGCTTTGCATGATATTTTTTTTATCTCCATCCATTTATCTAAGTGTCCATAAATCCGTCCATTTCGCCTGTAACAGAGGTGAGTCTCTGTCATCCCTCTCCACAAAGAGTAACACCATGCTTCTAATGACTGTGGCACACCCAGAAAACCTTAAAAGTCAGTTGTCCGAGATAACTGACTTTTATCTTGGACAACTATCACTGAAGTGGTTCAGTGATATCTGAACCACTTCAACTGACTCCGTTAGCTGCAGTGAAGGGAGGTTTTGACTTGGAACTCTACAGATGACAGAGCTCCTCATCTTATCTCTAATGCAGAGCCCTTCTGCTGCTTTCAGCTGCTTGTATCCGGGATCTTTTTCTTTCAATCATTATCCGCATCTCATGATGGTTGGAACGGAGACGGACAAGTAAAGCGAGAACTTCACCTTTCGAATCTACACTTTCTTTTCCTGGTAAGAACGAACCAACAGTCTCATTACTGCAACTGAAGGAACAATCCAATTGTCCATCTCCCATTCCTTCCTGCCATCTTTTCTGAAAAAGACACAGATACTCGATCTTCTCCTCTCAGATACACGGCTTGCCCTCCACATGGAAGAAAAATTTTGCTAAACTTGGAAAACACACTTTTTTAAAAATTTTACAGAAAAGGAACAGACAGTAAAATAAGTGGAGCCATCAAAAAATTGCACTGGCTGAAAAATAAGATCTGCATCCAGTGTTTGAAACTACTAGAAGTATTGATCTACTTTGGGTGCTTTGGATTGAATAAATTTGTCTCCGAGTCAGGGTAAAATGTGCAGGAAAATAGAAGCCAGTGATGTCAAAAGAGAATACCAAACAGAAGGTGGTCTGAAAATTCGATATGAAGACCAGCTCCAGTGTGGAGAATGTTGTAATGTACTTACTGTCGGTTGCATAACATATTGTTGATGAGGCATCCATGACGTACTCTGGACCTGAGGAAAAACAGACAAAATGTGTAGTGACGTACATTTTTACGAGTCTTGGATCTAAATGGTATCCACCATAAACAAATACAAGATGCTGGCGTTTTTTGACGTTCGTTCGAAGAATGTTCCTGTCTGAAGGCTTTAAAATGACTACACTGACCAAAATGGCTGAGATTCACACAGATTGAGCTATGCCAAAAAAGTTATTGAAAGAATTTAGAGATCAGGAGGCAGCCTGCTTTGACATAACTGCCAAGAGTTTGGCTTGTGCCTGGAGTGTTTATTTCTTATTGCTCTCCAATTAAATCCTGTTGCAATAACAGGCTTTAAATTAAGACAACAGCAACTCAACATCACTTTTTATTAATAAAATGACCATGATTGAACCAAAAACAGAGGAGACACATGCCAAGCAATTACCAGAGAGATACTCACAGAAACAAACTAATTTAGAAGAGGAAAAGCAGAGATGATGAAGCATTGATAGTGACAGTTTTGAAACTGGATGAATAGATGATGAACCAACAGAACTTTTTTTTTATTTGCAAGAGAGAAGAATTGGGCAGCTTGTAGCTGACAAACACACAGACCGGCCGTAGATCTCGGTAAAACGATTGGATTAAACAAAGACAAACACGGAATAATCTGCTATAAGAGCAATCAATCCTCTGAGCCAACACAAATGCGTGATTTGGATCTGTACCGAAACAAGGCTGATATTCGGAAACATGCAGCCAAGTCGGCTTGTTTACACATGGCACTGTTTGTTCTCTGCAGCTGAACAGGACAGCCGATTGACACATAGAAAGCTTATCTTTGATCACTTTTCTTGAGCATTTTCTAAGTAAGAAACTGCAGTGCCACCATAATAAGGGTTCTGTGCCATTGTTGCTTGTACACAGGAATATAGAAAAACTTCAAGACCAGAATTTTGAGAAACTAAACGAGGAATTCATCAAAGCTTTCATTCTGATCTCAGCCACTTTCTTTAAAACTGAGACAGAGTGCAGGCCCTGGCAGAGGAAGAGCATTCCGGCTTCCCTGTTAGTTTAAGAGATAAAAGGACTGCAGTCTTGAGACTAATGCGTATAAGACTTAGGGCTTTGGGTTTGGCTGTTCAAGATCAAAGAGAACAAGGAAATAATGAGAGATGTGGTTAAAATCTCTGTTTGCTAATTAAAATGGTAGTGGTAAATTGTGAGAGATGGACCCTCTGAAGCTGATTTAGGGCTTCAGAAAGCAAAGAAGCAATTAGCAAGACGAACACACCACTGAGCTGATCTAATAAAATGGAACAACTTAAAAAAACAACAACAAATAAAAATAAAACACCCACTTATTCCACTTGCCAATATATATATTTCATGTCACCTCAGATGCTCCAATTTTTAAAATCCTTTTTTAGTTTTACTTACCATGTTTTTCAAAGCACAGAATCTTTCTTTTTTTATTTTATCAAAGAAAAAGAATGACAAACATCCATGAGGTCTTTGTAATTTATTTAACATTGCAAATCAATGTTCAATTGATTTGCAAGTATACCATTATGTTTTTGTTTAGAAGTGGCAAGTTATTTAATTTTTAACTGAATTGGTGGCTACAATATTAAAGTAGGACTACAGTAAAGAATGGAGATATTTTCTCCTCACCTATCAAAACTTTTCAAAAAACCTTTTCCCCCCAGGTATTTTAATGTTCAGGAGTTATTATAGTAACACAAATATCCACACTCTCCAAACTTCACTCCTGCAGGGCTAATCAGCTTTTTTTTTTCATATCAAAATTTTTGTCACAAATGGTCGTCCACTGTTGTGCGGATATAGATACAGATTGGCCTAACCATAAAGAGCTTTTAAATTCCTGGGTTGGTTCTGGTCTACTAAGTTTTTAAGCCGGTTTTTCTTACCCCTCCCTGGAAATATAGCCTTAAAAATCTTTACCTTATGAATTCACTTGCTATCTGCCAACTAGTGATGGGTAAATGAGGCGTCATGAAGCGTTTTGACCCATAGCAAAACTGTATTGATACTGTGTCGCTGAATACTGACCCCTGCTGGACATTAAAAATCCCTACAGGCAACGTAGTTGACAGACTGATTTGATGACCTAGTCTATACAATAAGATTTAAGTCATTGTATTTTATTGTATATTATATATTGTATTATGTCATATCTTCAGTTAAATTCAAAATCTATTTGATATTCTTAGATACAGTCAATAAATAATGTGAACATGCACCATAAAGTGAAAATTTAAGTGAACGTGTTTGGAACGAGGATGATTGTGGACTGGGGTTCTTTTTTCCACAAATTTTTATTAAAAAAAAATAAGTTTTTCCAACATTTTGAAATTTAGTCTGTTAAGCTTTTTTACAACTTCTCCTGCTGTAGAAAAAAAAAAAGTAAACAATACATTTATATGAAATAATTTATAAAAAGCAACTGAGTAATTTGTAGAATGGCTGTATACATGAGTTTATCCTAGGTGTATCTGGGACTTCATTCTGATGCCTGGCCCTATAATGCCTCAGCATTGAGGAGGTGGATTTATTTAAATAAGACAGTTCTGTCAAAAATATGCAACACTTAACCTGCAGAACATAAAATGAAAGTAAACTAGGAGTCAATTTCAGCAGAATTTGGATTCAGATAGATCAAGTAGAAACTGACAAGAACCGGATGAAACAACAACAAAGTGATAACCAATACCTTATGTAAGATCAAAACGGTCCCAAACTTTCGTTTGCCTTGAGGCTGCTCCATAGTTGACGCTGTACCGTAAAAGATTAAGAATTCTTTTGGCAAATGCATCATCCCGTTGACAGATTCGCTTCCTTATAAACACAGTTTGGGGAGCCACTGTCATTTCGAAACAGTTCCTGTATCGGTCATGTGACTTGCTGAAAGCAATACGCGCACCGACACAGGGTTTTGTCTATGGCCTTGACGGATGCGCAGACGCATCGGTGTTGCCGGACCCATCACTACTGCCAACTTTTTTTTCGCTACTTTCATCATTGGAGGCCATTGTGTTCTGTCCATTTGTATTCCATCTCTCTTTTTGTATTTGATTGCTTGTTCTTTCTTTTCTATAATGGTATTTTACTTTTAATTAAAACATTGAGATGAATATAACTATTCCAAGCTACATGCACAAGAAAATTGAAAAGATAATAAAGGTGATGATAATGGCATGTGCCCCCTTAACACATCATGTTTTCTCACATTTGTTTGAACTTGAATCACTTTGCTTATGAAGATTCAGTAACTGGTTTTAATTTTATAAACCAAATCGCACAAAACCGAGCTCAAACGAAGTGGTTTTGCTTCTATATTACAGGAGTTACCGGGGTGCATTCATACAACCACCCTGGGTTCAGTCAATATGAATGACAAAATGTGCTCAACCTAAGAGAGCACCCTACCCCTGGCTGAACTTCACAGCTTGTTTTACAATTTTAAAGGGCCAATAAACCAAAAAATTGGTCAGCCGGGTGTTCAGTAGCGTGGTTAGCCAGTTGGCAGTCCATCCAACCAGTCACATGTAAAGCCAAATGGCCTGCCAGGTAGCTAGTTAGTGAAGCAGCCAGTTCCACTCTCAAACAGCCAGCCACATATTTAGTCAGCCAGTGAAGCGGTCTGTAGAGCCGGTGATGGAAACCAGGCTATGGCTGACTGGCGACACTACAGCTGAAATCTTGGTAGTGATCTGGTCTGAACCGGCTCCTGTCATGTGTATCATCAAAGCGTTTTTTCCGTCTTACAAACCCAGTCATCACTGAGGCCCACAGACGGCAGTTTTATAAGAACACCAGAGCCTAGTTGTTGGAGCTGTATGGGCCATTTGCTGATTTGATAAATGCTGCTGGAAATAAGAATCACCTCAACAGAAACATAAAAGAAGGAATTGCAAATGCTACAACATCTATGCACCTAGAGATTTTCATTACCAAAGGTAATACTTTTCATCATAAAACAAAATGATTTCCTTTTGTTTGCCATGCTGTGTATAACTGCATGCCTTGTCTCTTTTCCCCTTTCTTCTTGCTGCGTCTCTTTGTACTTTAGCAGAAGATGAAGGACTCACCTTCCCGCCATGCCTGGCTGAAGGGCAATATTACAAGGAGTGGTGGCAGAGCTGGCCGATATTGAAACTGTGAGGATTAATATTCCTCAAAAGCCTGGCCATTGTTTTTGATAAATCAATTTGGGAAGCCTTCCGAGAGCGGATTAGAGACGTGCCATGGCCCGCTTTCCCCCCCTTCCTATCTCCCTACACCGCAGGTACTGGACCGCAGTTTTAATCAGCCGTGCATCAAAGACGAGCACAGCAACCTTCAAGAACACCTTTCCCTCTGCCCACCCACCGAAGCATTGCCATCGCTGCCACCTGAGCGATCCTTCCTCCTCTCCCAACTTATCTACCTCTAAAACGCTCTCACCTCTCCTTTATCTCCTTTCTCTTGTTCTGTGTTCTCATCTGTCTGTCCTTGCATACCAAACAGAGCCGATGTTAAAAGATAGCGTCAGAGCGAAAGGGCATGGCAGTGGGGCCTCTTGATGTTTAGATTTAGGAAAAAGGGTGTTGCATGAAATGTGCAGCGACGGGAAATGGTTGATGCTCCCAGCATATCACAAAGCCAATTTTCACGTTCCTGTTCTGTTCTGTTGCATTACTCCACACATCACAGCCACAGGGAATGTGGAAAATTTACTCTGAAAGAAGAAGCGATTGTGGTGAAGGTAGAGAAAATAAAATAAAATGAAAAAAAGCAGCGGCAGAGAGCACATAGAGAAGTCAGACAACTGAATGAGAGGAAACTAGATACTTTTCACAATTTTACCAACAAGCACAGCTTTCCCTCAGATGCTTTCTATATGTCCTTATAGGACTTTAGCTCTATCTAGAGCAAAATTTGTATCCATGCACCAAGGATCTCAAGTAGTTGCTACAATCAAAATGTTTGTCTGAGTGATTAAATGTAAAAGTTCTTCTAATATGAATGATCTGATTTTGCTCATTTTTAAATTCAGAAAGCTTCACATTAATTGCTAATTATTGTTAAACAATAATAATGAAATCTTGTAATTCCTTTAGATGTTTTCTAAAGAAATCTCAAATCATAATAAATACACAGAAATCAGGTAAATCTAATTTGTAAGTTTTTTTGTTTTCTCCTCTCTCAGCCTTTTCTTGATGACAATTTTTATGTTGCTTGTTTTCTTACGCGTTTTGTGATTCCCATGCACACAACAAGCACAGCTGGGACAGTGGAGAGATAACCAGAGAAGAGGACCTCATGCTGTGTTGCAGCTCATTTCCTTTCTAACATCCCCGCACACAAAGAAAACTTCTCTATAGAGCATGCAGGCAGCGCTCCACCATAAAGTGGCACATTATGACCTACCTGATATGTGGAAACAGGGGAAGCAGCGATGAAAGGCGTGATGGAGGTCTGTGCGATCATGCGGTTGGTGGCGATGCTGTAAGGCGAGGAGTAGAAACTGAGAAGAGAGAACAAAAGGAGCCAAAATGGAGAAAGTTAAAACCAAGCAAAAGCTGTTCTAATTATGTCATGTAATATAATAGAAAAATGCAGTGATTTACAAGGTTAAAATTGAGACTGTAGAAAATACTTCAGTTCAATTATTCCTCAATTATGAAAAAAAATATTTGACATTAATGAAATAATGCAACGGTGTTAAACTTTGGCGCTAGCTGACAGTAATATTTGTATTTCTTTATTTATGTTTATACACAATCAGACCCACAATCATGATGAAAAAGTTGACTTTACTTCAAATCTTAGTTTTTGAATATGTGGAAAACCATCTGCTGTTAAAATGATTTAAATCTAAGCCAAAGCACACAACAGAACCAACTTTAACCTGCTTTTATTGTGCACTGAGTTTTGGACACAAATGTTTTTTGCACAGCTCTTTTCTGGTCCCATCGCAGCATTTCAATCAGGTTGTGGTTTGTATTTTCACTACGACATTAGATCCCCTTGATTGATTTCTTTTCAGCCATTCTGTTGTAGTTGTGCAGCTGCATTTTGGATCATTTTCCTGTTGATGACCCAGTTTCAGCAAACTTCAGCGGTCAGACAGTGGGACTGACATTTGACTCCAGAATAAATTTGCATACAGAGGATCTAATTGTTGACTATTATTAGTATTTGTACTGAAATGGATTACATTGGACCCCCTAATAATGTTTAACTACCAGCTTTAACAGCTCAAATACTAATTATACCTTAATATGCATTGATATTCACAGTGGAAACCATTTTAGGAAGCTAATATCTACAATCTTCCTTATTTCTGCTTCTGGGGGAACTGCCAATCAGCAAAAAGTAAAATAAATTGTGTTCCTGGATTGACTGCTTTCCAAACACCAGCCAATAACCTGCCAAGCAGGATTGCAACTAAGTCTTTCAGCTTCTCATTCTGAATTTTCCATTGAATATTTTAACAAATAGACATGTTTTCCAAGAATACTGAACCTCAAATAGGCAGGGGTTCAGTGTATTTGGTTTTCTTAAAACAAGGTAATGTACATCAAGATGTTACCTACTTTGTACTCGTCTGCTCGAAGTCATGTGGTTCAGTCAGAAAACATTTAGAAAGTCTGAATCATTAAGTCATGCTGTTTAGAAAAAGGAGACTTTCTTCTTAAACTTCTCCAAACCAACCTAACCTTACATCTACCCTTTCCTCCTGTTGCTAGGCTCTCAGTTAAGGTCGTGCTTAGACAATTTCAGTGAGAACAGAGACAATTCCCAGTGTTGGAAACAAAATGCATTCATAGGTTTGTATGAGACATGTAAACACTCATCAATCATGTAGTTGAGCTCAGAATGCAATATTGTTATCCCTGTTTAAATGATAAAGTTATGCTAAAATCAATGCATTTGAATGGATCAAATGAAATTTTACCATAATTTATTGTGACAATATATATTAACCAGTTTCATTTTAAAAAGTTTAAACAAATACCTCTTATGTAAAAGTAACATAAATGCGCTGCATCGTTTTGTTCCTGACTAAACATATCCGTAAAACTGCAGGTTTATTTATTTTGGTGTTTTGTGTCGTTTCCTCAAGGCCACAAAGTAAAAACAGTATGGAGCACAACAAATTATATTTAAATGGCTCTTGTCTAGGCAAACAAAATTAGTTGGATTGTACATGGTCTGTAACTAAAGATCAGAACATCATTTGCTAAAATGTTTTCACACTCACTTATAATAATTACTTGATAACTTGACACCCAAATTACATGTGCAAGAGTCAGCCAAATAGTTAGATTCGCATGTTATCAAAAAGACATTTGAAATGTGTTAAATTATGTGTTAATATTCTAAAATTAACCCAAAATGCTTGATACTCTCAATAGCTTTAAAGAGAGTATCTTACCTAAATCACATTAAGTAAGGGTAAGATGGAGCAGTTGTGTTCTTTATGATCTTATCTGTCTCTCAGATTGTTATGAAAGAATTGAGGAACACTTATTTATAGTTTTGCATTACTATATTGATCTTGAAAGACATCTGTTTATCCACTGCTCTCTTGTGACTTCAGCCAAACCTTTTAAATCAGACTGATGTCTGGACTTCAAGCCACTGGAACAATAAGATGCTTTTCTTTTCCTGCCATTTGTTTGATTTTTGGGATCATTGCTCTGTTGCATGACCCAGTTCTGAACAAATCTCAGCTGTCCAACAGATGGCCTCACATCTGACCCCAGAATACCACTATACAGATGATTTCATTCATTCCATCTCACTGATTATCCAAGTTCTAGTGTTGCAAAACAGGCCTTGCACAGCCATTCCTATCTACATGTGCAAATTGCACATCAGGAGAGACTTGCATTATAAATCTTCCAAAGTAATTGGCTGCAAAAAGATGCTTCTATTAGATCATTGCAAACGTGTTTCTACCAAGGTGTTGTGCTATCAAATGGCAAAGCAGCTGATAAACATTTGTTTTCAGCTCTGTCTAGAGGTTTACCAGTGAACTGGGATTAGAGCTTTGACCACTCCAAAACACTAATTTTATTGCCCTTACAATCCAAAACCACAAAAATGCTCCAACATAACATTCCTATGGTTTAGAGTAGTTTAAATCAGATGTCACAGAACGTGCCAGAGTGATCAAAGCTTTTATGCTGTGACAATCTTGGACCTGCTCATTAGTTAACCACAAGTTTGTCCAAAGACAGAATTTGTTCCCTTTTGTTAAGTTGAATTAAGAAAGAAAAAACAATCTGTGAAAACTGTATTTTGGCGCAAACATGTTGATTCCCAAGAATATTGGATCTCCCAGTCTTGTTTTTAAGAAAATATTTTATTAAAGACCTTTAGAAAGCATGCAGGTCCACTGATAAAGAAATCAGGGGTAGTTTAAAACTTTTGCAAATATTGCAGATACTGCAATGGAAGAAAATATTGTCAATTTTGATCATTTAATATAGAAATGCGAGTATACACTAGAACAATACTGCATCTGTCTGTGAAAACATTTCTTCTGAAATTTTACATTTCTGCTGGATGATATCAAACTGATTGCTCTGTTAGTTCACTTTTTCTGCAGTCTGACTAAATGTAAACTGGAATGTCTGAAAATGTAAACATTACTTTCCCACAAAATATATCCGTGGGATTACAAGCCTGCAGAGCTCCATCAGACAGAGCGTTTACATTGCCGGCTGCGTAAAGTGAGTGGTGCTGTTTGTGTAGGCTGCTGGTTGAGATTGACTTGTGGTCGCTGGGGGATAAGTGGTTTAGGAAGTGGGAGTGAGGAGTTTCCTGTGAATGACTGAGGTCAGGGGTAGACAGAGGGCTGGTGGGCTCAGCATGCTCTTTCCTGTCTCAGAGGAACTTTGAAAAACTAAATATGTCGCTCTGGTCATTTATTTCCAGATTACCATTAATTCATGACATAAAAACCAAAAGCACACATGAAGACACAAACAAGTAAACACACACAGGAAGGCTCACACAGCTTCCCCTCTGTGCCCCACATTTCTCATCCAACCCTGCCACTGAAAACCAATACCTGGAGTCTGTATAGATTTCCCTAATCAAACCGTAACAAAGTGCAGACACTACATTAATCTTTAAGTATGACAGTGATATTGACTTGGTTTCTATGAGCCAGGAAGGGAGAGTGCATAGGTTGGTGCCAAAGACAGACTTCTTACCCATTCTGCATTGCAGCAGGATCGTACGTTAACGCCATGCCAGTCTGAAAGAGAGAAAGGATGTCAGGAGAATGTTCAAAAATGTATCTTATATTTGAATAATTATTTTGGTCAACTGTTAGACAATTAGCCTCTTCAGTTTATCAGCTGTTACTGCAGAAGTAATGGGATTTCTGACATTGACTTCCTCTTACATTTATTAACCTACAAATATGTTTAAATAGACAGAAAATCATTAAACCTTAACAGTATGACGCAAAACTAAATCATAATTTGTGTTTGTCCAAACAGATAAGTGACATTAAAATGCACTTTTCTGACACACAAAAATGCCTTTTCCAGAGACCTCTATTGAATATACACATGTGTATGTATGATGGTGCTTGTCCAATTACAACCTTTGATATTGTACCCAAGGTATTGTACTCACAAGTGAATGAGGAGCTCATGTTTCTACACCGGAAGTGGTGTGGCATTTGAAACAAAAAAGGAAGGATTTGCTATTCTTTCTTTCCCCATTGATGTTCTTTGCAGGAAAAGCAGCTTGATGAGATTTTTGAAAGTCAATAAGCAGAGAGGATGTAATTTTCCTCACGCACACCCACACACACAAAAACTTGTCTCTTGGAACAACTGGAATCTTAGATCTAAAGAAAGAACAACTCAAGACTATAAAGAACAAAGACACATCATTACATGGTCCAGTTGCAACAAATAGCTCCATTGGAAACAGCACTGCGGTTAGTATTTGTGAGCATAAAGTTCCTCAAGTAAAAGAAATGTATTGTTGTACTGCGACTTTTGGGTTTTATTGGACCTCTGTCAGTCCAAAACATCTGCTGGCATCCATGGAAATTATTCCATTAAAGTTTAGGACAACGATCTGCACATTTACCCAGAGTAATTAGCAACAGCAGCAACTCGTTCTTTTTTTTTTTTTGCGCTGGAGACTTTTAATTCACAGATGCTTTATGCTACATTCCACTGTGCAACTCTGTAATTTAATTTAAGCTGGTGATAAAGTTTCCAAACAGACTTGTGCTGATATTGAGTAGAAATTGCATTATGACAAAATAGTGTCAAAGTTGTAGGGAGAGGGGTGTCCTGCCCCAAGTGGAGGAGTTCAAGTATCTCGGGATCTTGTTCACGAATGAGGGAAGAAGGTAGCAGGAGATTGAAAGGCGGATTGGCGCAGCGTCTGCCGTGAAGCGGGCGCTGTACCGGTCCGTTGTGGTGAAGAGAGAGCTGAGTCAAAAAGCAAAGAACTCGATTTACCGGTCGATCTACGTTCCCACCCTCATCTATGGTCATGAGCTTTGGGTCATGACCAAAAGAACGAGATCGCGGATACAAGCGGCCGAAATGGGTTTTCTCCGCAGGGTGGCTGGGCTCTCCCTTAGAGATAGGGTGAGAAGCTCAGTCATCCAGGAGGGACTCAGAGTAGAGCCGCTGCTCCTTCACGTCGAGAGGAGCCAGTTGAGGTGGCTCGGGAATCTGGTCAGGATGCATCCTGGACGCCTCCCTGGTGAGGTGTTTCGGGCACGTCCCACCGGGAGGAGGCCCCGGGAAAAACCCAGGACACGCTGGAGGGACTATGTTTCTTGGCTGGCCTGGGAACGCCTTGGGATTCCCCCAGAAGAGCTGGAACAAGTGGCTGGGGAGATTAAACTGTGGACCTCCCTTCTTAAGTTGCTACCCCTGCGACCTGACTCCGGATAAAGCTAAAGAAAATAGACGGATGGATGAATGGACAAATTTATAAATCATCATTTTAATCAGTACATGAGGTCACTCTTCCCCAGCTTTTGTCAGCATTCTCAGCTAGATTCCTGTTTTTTATATACTTATGTTGCATTTTAATCATATTTCTTGGCTATGAAATGCTAATTAATTAAACTTCATGAAGTACAAGTTCAAACACAATTGAAAAGCCCCATAACACGACAAACTGTTGATACAGACCCTGTTTAGCTGCTAACCTTCCAGACTAAAGCAGAAGCTGTCAATAGTTGTCAATGTCACATAGATCATTTGCAGCTGCACATTTATTACATCTAAGCCTCGATTCTTTATGCTAAAAATGAATTAAATCAAACTCGTATCAGGTCGTTTAAATTCGGAAAAACTGACAAGTGCCAAAGTTGAGGTGGAAGTTAACTCAGTCAATAGGACAAACTGAATTAGGATCGAAGACACTCTTTTTCTATTTCAATCGCATACAATTAAGCTTTTATGAATAGGAGGAAATGAAGATATGCCTTTTAGAGGGAAAAGGGAGACAGAGAAGGTGTGTGAGTGTGTGGATGTGTGTGGCTAAGGGCTTTTTAGAGTCCAGGAGAGGAACCTGTGCCGCAATCCTTCATCTGCATTCCTGAAGGCTCCCTCCCGGAGGAGAGCTAATCCGATTTCTTTTAACAGGAGGCTGCTGAGGATGGCAGATTTCATCAGAATACACACACACATACACACTTTTTTGGCTATCTTCTCCCTCACTTTGTGCTCTCTACTTCTCTTTCTTCAACATCTTGTTTTCTCCTTCCTTCACTCTTCACCCCTCACCCTCCTCATCTCCGAACCCCCTTCCCTCCTCTTCCTGTACTTCTTTTCACTCTTGTTCTTATTGCCGGCTACCTGCACAAACAGTTCAGGAAACAGCGGCTCAAAAGAGCAGGGGTATCAGTGAGCCTCTGACCAAAACCCCGAGAATGAGCAAAAACACTGAACCTCCAGCAGATCCGATGATGTGTAATCAAGTGGCTTTAGGTGTCTGTCTGTGAAAATGTATTAGCATGTTCACTCAAAAGAAAAGCTTATTTGAAACGAATGCAGTAGCTGTTAATTTTAAAAGATTAGTTACAACATTCTGTGAACATTTAAGTGTTAAACATCTCTTTCAAAGTTTGGATGCGTCAACATAATATTGTGTTAAAGTGGTCATACCCACTTAGGTCATAAACTTTAAGGCAGTTACCAGGATTTTAGGTGACTGAATAAATATAACAGGCCATTGCAAAGTGGAAAAGATTTCCACTTCAGAATGTATACATAAAATCCAGAAATTGTAGAATTCACTTTTATTCACACTGTAAAAACACAAACTCTTACCAAGTATTTTTGGTCTAGTTTTTAGACATTTGAAATAAGACAAACCTAACTTACATGTAACTTTTCAGAAAGGTATAGGAGCTTGTTTTAAGTAAATGATTCCTTTATGTTGATCAAATAGTACTAGTTCCACCGGTAGAATATTTTTAAACTATTACTTTCATTTATTAGTCACCTAATTAGAAAAAAAACACAGTGTCTGGGTAATTTAATCCAAAATAAAGCCACAATACGTTTATTTTGCCACAAGCCAAGTAGAAAACACATCAGAAAACAGAGAAACACCATTTGGGGTAGAAAACTAATATTGCACATCACTCTGAACACAAAACCACTGGGGTGGTGCTGGCAGCATCATGATGTGGGGATATTTTTCTTTCTCAGGGTCAGGGAAGCTTATCCGAATTAAGTGAAGCTAAATACAGAGTCACTATAGAAGAAAATTTGGTAGAGGTGGCAAAAGACAAGTATGGATGACGGTTCTACTAGCAGCTGCGCAAGAACCCTGAGGTCAAAAGAATGGTTTAGGTCAAAGCAGACAATGTCCAGACCTAAATTTAACCAAGAAATATTAAGAATATGTAGCAATAAAATGCCGTTGTTCTCAGACGCTCTTCATTCAGTTTTACTGGGCGGATTTCTTTATCTAAATGCGCACAGGTGGATGAAACCCCCAATGACACTTTTGCAAGGCACTGTTTGAAATAAAGAGACTGCGGACATGTTTTGTTGGTGAGCATTTCTTTACATGTGTGCTAATAGCAGCAGCAGATATGACCAGTTGTTTGGCAAGGCTGATATCTCCCCTCGGTGCTGTGCTTCCTTCCATGTGCTGATGACTTCCACAGCTCCTGACCAGCGATTCTGCAGGGCTACAAACTGATTACTGATGCAGGCTGGTACGTCTGGAAAAAAGGAAAAGAGGCAGCTTCTCTGCCTGGGTGTCTGAAATGGATTCAAAACTGAATAGAATAAAATAAAATAATCAAACAGAGCTCAGCCACCACCGTGACTTTTAGAAAAGAAGCTGTTTATTTTCAGTTTTCAAACCTCCTCTTTGTGTTCTGAAAATAAAATAGTTTTCTTAATGATCCTTCTACTCCAAAGAGTGTTTGAATTTTTAAAAATATACTTAAGTTGGTGACTTATAAAATCTCTGTGTCCGAATACACAGTGGCATCATGCCTGCTCGTATTTTCCATTCAGAAACCAATTTGCTTTCTGTTCTTTTTCTGCCTGGTGGCCACACACACACACAAACACACACGCGGACATCTGCTAGGCTTTCACACAGAGAGAAAAGCCGGATGTTTTTTTGTTTTTTTTTATCTACATGCATTCCCCAAGAGTAGCTGCTTGAGAAGTGTGACTTTGAAAAGTTTTTTCTTTTATTTTAATAAGTGTGTGTTGGTAAGATGCAAGGAAGGAGTAAAAATGGGGAAAGGGATGGGCACCTACAGAGCTTGTGTGTGTTTTGAAAAAAAAATTGCAGTGACTAATATGTTTGTCAGCATGAGACAGCGAGAGACAGCACTTTCTAGGCTCCCACATTGGGTAGTTTACAAGAAAATCTGTCATATTTCTCAATCCTTGCCACCAGCCACCCTGCAGCACTCAACCCCTTGCAACTCCTGACTGATCATGCAATGTGTTCCCTCTCTGTTTCTCTGTCTCCGTCTCAGTGAGTCACTTGCTCTTTCTCTCTCCATATGTTGCTGTGGGGTCTGGGAAGACTTCAAACACAGGGAGGAAGACGCAGGGAGACAAAGTGAAAGTAAAAAAAAAAAAAAAAGGAAAAAAAAAAGCAAAACGTGTGCAGAAAGCACTTAAAGGCAGAATAAAAGGAAGAGTTAAGAAAAATAATAATAAAAAAGCCACAGGAAATTCTGTACAGGCAGACGAGGAGTGAGAGACTGATGGATGTTTTGGACTCGTTCTCCCCTTCATCTGTATGCGTAGTGAGAAATGTCTCCAGTTCTGATAAACAGACTGACATGTAATAGCCCATCTTCCAAGCACCTACAGAGCTTGTGTGTGTGTGTGTGTGTGTGTGTCATTCACCCTACGATCAATGACCGAAGGGTGAATGAAATTCTATTCATTATCCCATTCAAATGTTTTTGATTCAACTAGATCACATCTTCAGGTGATCTGCCTTCAATAGTGACAAGGCTGGTGCAAACCCAATGCAGATGTCAACATCTGCATAGTTCACCAAAATATATACCAACATGAAACATGGAAGAGGTTTAATATGTAGCTAAATGTTTGTATCAGTCCACCAATTTAAACCTTTTAAATTTGCTCCTCATCTCTGTGTGGGTTAGAGGAAAAAGGATGAAAAAAAAGATTGCAGATCAACACCGCACATTCAGTGACCTTGAAATCTCTGTGGTCAGTAGTATAAACAACCCACTGATATGGCAAAACATTTCTGTCCTTCAACCAGGCGTCAATCACTGGCAGGACTTTCCAGTATCATAGCATCGTGTCTAGAGGCTGGGAAATCCTCGCATAACGTCCTTTGAGTTGGCCTTGGGGATCGTATCACAGAGGGTCGGTCGTAGTTATATCTCCCTCTGCAAAGGTGTTAGAGGCAACAGGCCAAGCCTGATCTCATGAGGCCATCGACAAAAATGAAGGACATTTTGGTGAAATCTCACTACACATAAACGTACAAAGTTCCTTTTTATAGTACGGCAGGAATTGAAAAGTTGACAGGACTAACAAATACAAATGGTGGCTCTTTAAATGGTCATGTGAAAGCAGCTGATCAAGACGTCCCACAGAAGCCACAATTTTATTTAAGCTGAAACTTTGGTAACTACTGAAGGCTGAATGAGTGTTACAAAAAGCAATAGTTGACACAAATACACAAATGTGGTAACCCCTTTTTTAATTTCCAGTTAGCAGGAAAGAAATAATCAGACTCTCAATGGTTTTAATCTGAGTCTGTTAGAAAACCAGTTATTCCGTTTCAAAACACAATATACCTGAAAAGAGAATGAAATAATTTGTTCATCTTTACTTATCTGGCTTTTTAAACAGACGTGCATTAAAAAGCTGTTTGCAGAAAGGTTTAAAAGAAAAAAATAAATTAAGTTCAAATATCAAAGCTTTTACGAGAAGTTCAAAGTCCTTATTCCTGGAAGTTTGGATTTACTGTTAAGTACTTGCATTTGGGCCTAATCTACTGATCTTATTTCTACAATAAAAGGGTTATGAGATGACACCAGAGATACTTTATTATTCACACAAGAGTTTAACTAAAGCTTGTTAAACCTATCTATGCCTGAAATAATACCAAAATAATACCAAATATGAACACTCAGCACCAGCAATAACGCCATCATTGGAGATCCAGTTGAAGCCTTTAATACAGATGTAAATATATTAAAGAAGTGTTGAGGATGTAGTCAGAGCTGACTGCCTTTGGAACAGGTCATGGCCACACACTTGGAACAAGGTGCATGCAAATCTCATTTTTGAAGGTCGACTGACCCACCTAAAGCGCCTTCTCCCTGTGAGATTCATTAACACATTCTGCACCATGTTGAGTGGGCACATCTATTATTAGCCTCTTGTGCTAAATAAGGGGAGTGGACATTTACTTGTGTAAAAAAAGCTTGTAAATTTGTTTTCAAGGACTTTTTTTTATTGTTGCGTTAAAACCACAAACCTTAACATAATTTATGAGTTTTATGTTGTAGACCAGAACGAAGTAGCTCATAATTGTGAAATAGAAGGAAAATGGTACACTACTTTGTAAGGCCTCCTTTTGCTGAAATTACAGATGTTTTTTTTTGCTTTGTTTTGTTTACATCTACTACCATCTTTGCACATGTAAAGATGGAACTTTTTTTTTTTTCATTCTTCCCAAGCTCAGTGAGATAGCATGTAGAATGTCTGATTATGGGTTAATTTCAAGTACTGACACATATTCCTGACTTATGTAGGTCTTTGCATTGACTAGGCTATTCAAACACATAATTATACTTTGATCAGAACTATTTCACTGTAGGTCAAGCTATGTGTTTATGGTCGTGTTCTCCATTTTATTTCTAAAAGGTCTTCTGCCATGTACCCTTTTTCTTTCCGCTTTGCAGTTATGAGCTGCAATGTGTTGAACTTTAAATCCTCAATAAAATAAAAAGTCTTATTTTGTGGTTGTAATGTAGCAAAATAGTAGAAAAGCTAAAGAATACTTTTCCAAAACACCGTTCATTTCGCTCTAAAATAATACAAAGCAGAGGTGTGGATCTGAAGTAACCAACCAGCATAAAAATATAAGCTTTCGGCAACAGATTTCGCTCCCCACACTTGGTCTTGAACTTCGACACAGCATTTTGTAAAAGGCAAACTAATGCGAAACAATGCGAGTGGAGGCCACCAGAGTGGAAGAGGAGATAGCTACCAGGAACAGGGAACTTGAAAACACTTTGAACTGAGATACAAATCCCTGCTCTGAGAATTTAAACTTGAGGTTTCAATGGGTCTTCAGTGTACATATGAATTAAGCTTCAAGCTAACTAGTTTATGATAATGTGCTTCAATGTTTTTTGTTCAGCTCAGCCTTTGGCTGAACTCAGATCTATGCACAAACTCTGGGTCTCTGTTATTTCTCCCCAGTCGTTCTTGTTTCCCCTCTGGTCTCTGTATGTTTAGAGAATCTAGGTGAACAATTTTTTTTGTCTTGAAGTTTGATGAAACTTCCCATAGCTACAGTAAATTGCGTCAGAGTGCACCATCCTGGACAAGCTCCACTTTAATCACCTTGCACGTCCTACAAAAGGGTAACTTAAAGCAGAGCCTCTTTACATGATGAAAAGTTGAAATTCTTCTAAATAAACCGAGGAGTATGCTAAAAGTTTGCAGGGACCTTGTAGAGCTCCAACAAAGAGTTCTTTTTGTTGTTTCACATTTTTCTCTTAAAAAAATGATTTATTTATTTGACATCATATTGGGTTGACCCATACTTGGAACAAATAAAAAGTGCAAGAACTTTCCGAGGAAAACTGTAGATTTACACAAGCCGCTTCAGTACTTTGAAATCATTTCTAAACTGCTGTGGAATGCAGAACCATTCGTTTTAACAGTTGTAGTGAATGACATGTTAATCAGATGTATCTGGCCTGTGCTGACTTCTGGGCGCATACACAAACAGTCGACCTCAGATGAAAGATAGCTGGTTAGGTTGTTCAGGAACCACCACATTTCTGGCCTTCCGTGAACTGGAAAAATCTGGATCACTTTTGATATTGCTATTGAACAAAATGATGTTAACACACAAGCATTCTGCTCTAAAATCAATCTGCAACTGCTGAAATGCTCTCTGAAGAAATATTACAATAGAAGTATGACTGCAGGAGCAAATGTCATGCTTTCAAGCCAAAAAACAGTGCTCCAGTTGTCTTGCAAGAGAAGCATCATTAACTCCATTAATTTTAACCAAGATGAATGTCCAAATATTCAGCAATATTTACACCAGGAGCTTGTTGATGGCTGCAAAAACGATGTAGTTTAGGTCTAACGTTCTAAGTGAAATATATGTAGTGGTGGAGATGTTTGACCCTATGAGGATTAGAAAAATCCCATGATAAATTGAAGTCTCAGTGTACAGATATTATCTTTAAAATCCATTAAAAGTTCTTGTGTAAAATTGTTCTACTATAAAAAAAAAAAACAGCCTATAATTGACTGGATGTGTTCGGTGCAGTTAATCATGTGATGAAGCACTGCGAGAGACACGGAGCCCAATTTATAGTCCAACAATCAACAACAAACGCACACATAGAGACTGTTTTCTGAAGGACAAACATTTCATCTCTCTGGGTCTTCCCACTCTGCTGCTTCAGCATAACTGTCAGGCTCACTAAACATGTGTGCTGGGTTTAGGTATATGCTCGCATTCTTCCTCATATTCCAGTTTAAAGGCTCCCTAGCCTGTGTCCTCTATGTGTCCTTTCCAGTATAGATAGTTTGTTAGTCGTAACCTTGTATCTGCATGTTATCACACTGAATCTGGTTTTGGGTTTCCTGCCATTCTGATGTATGGAGGGAATGTGTGTTCAGTGAGGCATTTGGCTAGAGGTGCAATTTACATGACAGCTCATGTACATTCAGGGTCAGTTCAACTGGCTATTTATTTCTATTTTTCCTCATAATAGATTCATATCTTAAAATGGACACAAATGGCAAATCACTTCTGTTTGCAAAAACACTAGATGTGACAGGCAGACTTATTTGGGATTTTGGAAGGTCTGTATTTACAGCAGTAAATCTTAACATCTATTATAACATTATTGCCATATTTGAATGCAAATAGTTTTGTTTTACTTATGAATGAAATGTGGTTCCGTGTAAAAGTCTTCATATATCACCACAAACACACCAACAATGCTTGAAAAAAATCCCACAAAGAAGTTTCAGTGATTCTGTCTGTGGTTATAGAGCACAGCACGAGGGTGTTGATTTGACAGCTTTCTCATATTATTGGAGTCTTTATCCTAATCTGTGGATTTGGATGACCAGTTTTTATAAATTTAGTAATACGTTCACTAAAAGTACAGTTAAATGAAAAGAGAATACATTGGTATTGTTTGATGAACGTAATTATCACAAGCCTCATTGCTTGTTTCTTCCTGCAGCTTTGAAACCCTTCTTGTTTCACATAAGTTATGAGGACATTAATGACCAAACCATGGAGCTCTTTTGACCCATCAGCTACTGAAGCATTACATTGTACGGTAGCCATTTGTGGACAGCTACAGAAAAGATATAATAGATGCAATGATTTCATTTTTTTTACATTCATTCCTCCTAAGACTCAACTCTACAGATGTGGGAAAAGCTCAGGGTCACTCAGCATTTAGGATTTCCTCTCAGTGAGCAAGAGTAAAGGTTTGTACTGTCCCAAAATCTTACCTCCCCTTCTCTGTGCCACGGTCTCCCATTCTGAGGATACTTGCTCTGGCTTTGACGTTTCTTCTGCCCTCCGTCTGCAAATTTGCACAGCAAAGGCTCCGTGGGGGCTGCAGAGAAAGAAAAACGAAGGTCAAAGACATTTTAGAAGGATGGCATCTTGTGACCCTGCAAAAAGGCAAATGCCTTTTTGAACAGCATCTCCTTTTCTTTACTTCTGCCATGGCGTTTCTTTTTCTGGCTCATTCCGTTCCTCTTTTCTGTGTCCTAAGGAGCTGCTAGACAAATTCCCAGGTTGACAAGGTTGGCAGGCCCTCCCTGTCCTTGCTCCGGCTGGCAGCCCATGAAAGAGCATTGCAGGGTATTGTTGAAATAATAATCACAGTAATCGCGCTTGTAAATACCTCTTAGATGGTAATGGAAGACGGCTCTGTAAGCCAAAGCTTTTTTTTTCTAGAAGATGTTCTTGTTCTTGAAACATAATCGCTGCTCGCTTTACCATAACAGCAGTCTTCTCTTTTCTTTGAAATTTTATGTATTTTCCACTCAGTCTCAGGACCTCACTGCACTGTACTGATTAACTAAAGTTGAGTAACACTATTAACTCAGCTGTTCTTTTTGCTAACCTCTCTGCATTTTAAAAATAATGAGAAAAAAAAAACTATTGTAATGTGAAATTCCTTCCAAGACAGCAGCTGTCTTTCACCAGCAGCAGGAAACCATGACAAAGCTCAAGTTAATTTATTGAAAACTAAAAGAACAAAAAAAATCTACTGTTGTCTCTCTATCAACAGCCTTTTGTGCACATAATTACCAGCGAAAGGTCAATGAAAATGATGACCTATGCTGCTTTAAAGTACCCTCTCAAAGGGCACTTTCTCACGCTCGTGCTGCAGGTGAGCACTGACAAAGGCAAAATTAGATTCAGGTAGATGAGATAGCATAAAAAAAACTCAGAAGAAAGACATTCTCAGGGAAAGAAAAAACGTTGGGAAGGAGATGGGGGAGCATGAGAAACTAGTGGCTTTCTTGGCTGGGGCCCAGACGGTCTTGACAAAGTCTGTCCCCCTATTTCAGTCTGTGTCAACAACAGAATCCCTTTAGAGGCTGAGAGTGGAGATGAGAGAAGGGACACGAGTCTGTGGTATGAAGCCAAAAGAAATGTATAATTAGTAAGACAGAAAAGATAAAACAAAATGAAGAAGACAGAGAAAAAGATCGAGAAGATCCAAAAGAAAAAACTGAGGAAGGGGAAATCGCTTGAAATATCTGATTTTAAGTTGATAAAGCTGCAAAGCACTACAATTCAAACAGTTTCAATTAATCAAAAGAAATTGAAAGAAAAAGTTCTTGTAATCATATTGCTTCATTTACAACAGTTGGATGAACATCATCAGAGTGCAGATTTAGATTTATTTATCTTATCACAAAAGTAACCGATGTCTATGTGCGAATAAATGTTCAAGCAGATGTTACACCCATCCCAAGCTTTCAAATTTTAAAACAATTAATAGAGAGAGTAAAAATCTCTTCAAGTGGATCAACACACCACATTGCTTCAATTTGTTTTTAATTTAGCTTAAAAACATGGCCTTTCTTGATACCTGCATTTGTACAAATACAACACTGAAGGGTAAATCACAAGGTAGAGAGTTAATGGTTACAATGGCCATACTGTTATTCAGCATTTCACTTTTCACCTATTGTACATTTTCACTTTGTTAATACCAATAAAATACATTATTTATACAGTAAATGATACTCCAGCATTGCCTTTAATCGACTTCATATATTCTAAGAAATGTATTTAAGAAATGTGATGGGTATGTCCAGCAGGATGATCCACCATGCCACATAGCTCAACATCAAACTGGCTTCTTGAACATGCAATTCATTCACTTTACTCCAAACAGCATTCACAGACATCAGATCTCAATTCGACAGAACCTGGAATGGGACAACCACATTGTGGATGTACAGCCAACAAATGTGCATCAGCTACATGACGTGTTGATCTGAACCCAAATGTCTGAGGAATGTTTCTGACAACTTGTCAAATCCATGCCATAAACAACTATATCATCTCTAAAGGCAATAGAAGATCCACTCTGGTTGTAGTAGAATGTATCTAATGATTTGTTTTATCCAACAGGATGCATCATAAATAGTACATTCTGTAGCTCTTTAATTGCTCTACTTATTTCTATTTGGACACATAAAAAGGGCTTTTGATAGTTCTACATACCAGCCAAGAGGATAAATAGTGTGACTGCAGTTTTAGATGGAAAACAAGCTTCTCCAGACTCTAACCCACTGCTGCTCAGCACCTGGTGGCCTATAGCAGCAACCTGACAACCTTTCTGTCATCGCATTCACATTATAGGCCGGGCAGCTCATAATGTGGCTGCACTGTGAGGACATAGGGAAAAGAAGGGGCTGCCTGCAGGAGGTAATGCAACCTTTCATCAAGTCAAGCTAGTGAGGAAAAAGATTTTTTGTCATTTTAATCTTTGCTTGCAGATGCTAAAGGTTGCTGGACTTCAGTAATAGCACTGCATCATATGACTGCAGTAAAGGAAGTTTTGTTCAGTATAAAGCAATGCAGATGAAGGGACTGAAGAAGTAGAATCCAGTTCCGTGCAAGATTTGAGCATCAAAACACTTTTATGTCAGAAATGCACCTGCAGCTGGAGAGTACATTTAATTATTTTTGGGGTTTCATTGTAGCATTCAAGATAATTTAAAAAATAACTATCCTTACCTATGTGTTAATGCAGCCCTCAGCTAGCCTGTAGAAGCCTAAATTCAGTTTTTGTTAGTTCAGACGTTTAGTAAATATTACGTTTATATTTCTTGTAAATTTGCATAATTAATTGTAGTTAAGGAAGGTAGGGTGTGGCTAAGGAGAGTTAGTGGGGCAGTTGGAGTGGAGCCACACAGTTTTTTGACCTCTCCTTTTCTCTCTGTTTTTAGACTGTTTTATTATTTTTAGTGGAACTAAACATTTTGTACTGTTTTTATGGTTGAAGTAAACCGTTCAACTTCATTAAGAGGATCCAGTCTGGTTTTTGTTTTGTTTTTTGTCATCAAGTGGACCGAAGGGGAAATACAGAGAGCGTCAAGCTTATGGCTTCTTTATCTAGGAACCCACATAGCCTATCAAGATTAAACTTTTCAGAGTCAGCTTGGGAGAATGTAGCAACAAAGGGAGAGTGTAGAGGGGCTTCAGAAAAACAACAAAAAAAAAAAAAACAAAAGCTTTTCCAAACCTCTCCTCTGGCACTCTGGGAGATAATTAGCTATTGGAGAAATTTAGAGAATCTGACACAGAGCAGGCTGACCTTCCCTGTGTGACTACATTCCCAGTTCCCACAGAGGAATGGCCAATTTGTTTAAGACTGAAGCCCAAGATCAACAGCTTCACACCACCCCACCCACTCTGTGAACACACTCACCCCTCTGTTGCCCTGACACACACTTACATGCACATACGCTCTTTTTCTGCTCTTAAAGTCTCTCTGTACTATTACACACACAGACGCACACATACCCAGAGAAGCACACAAAAACTAGCACCACACAGAAAACAGAAAGTCACCATTGGCAGAGGTAAGGCCACTATGTTGCTGATGTTGTGCCTTTGGCCCAAAACCTTCAAGTGGAACACATTTCACCTTATAAATGGAAAAAAATAGAGGTACAACAGGGGGCTGCTTAAAAAACTGTTATGGACCCATTTTTTCCCCCCATTTAACGATCTTAAATCATTGGAGAAAGATTTGAAGTACTTTTGGTTGGAGGTTAACAACTGCTGCTAACAAGGTCCTCCATGGGAAGCCCTAATTGTTTTTCATGAGGGTTGCCTTAGGAACCTGTAAATAAATTAATGAGGAGTGAGCACAAACATGAACATTGGCATCTGGACCATGGTGAACACACTGCAACACTAACCACTATTCACGTGCACACAAAGGAGGAGAGGTTCAAAGTGTCTTGTAAAAGTATTTACACCCCCTTACTATTCAATTTTATTTAATTTGTGTTACTCTTTTTTAACTTCAGGCACTGACTAAGCAAATAGTGTCAAGCAAAGAGAAAAATATTGAAGAGCATTTTAAATGCCTACAACTCTAAGTAGAGCTGGAAGGAGCTACATGTCAGATGTAAAATGATGTAATCAGGAAAACTATTTGTCATACACTTCACAACTATGACTTTTAATCCTACATAGAATATTGTTGCGATTTAATTTCAAACTGGTTCTGCTCTTAATGCAACAAAGGTGGCATATGTGTCCCACTAAAGACAGCTGACATACCAAGTACTGTGTCTGAAGAACTTTGCTCTCATTTAGCTGTTGTAATTGTAACCAACTGTGTTGCTAATAAATATGTAAAACTTTTTTTATTCCTTATATCTAACAGTGGTGGTAATCTCTGAAGATGTTTCTTACAAACATGTAAGAAGGGGCTTTGAAGTTTGCCCCAAATTATAGTAAGGGACACAGAAAATATCTGGAGGAAAGTACGCTGGTCACATGAGACCAGAAAAAAAAAGAAGAACTTTTTGGCTAAGATACTACTAAAAATTAATCCTGATCAACACCCTGAATCCACCATCCAATTAATCTCCCAACTTTTACATAGTTGATGGGAAGATGGATGAAGTGAAATATAGAGCAATCCTGGGAGAAAACCTGCAATAGGACACAAAAGACATTCAACTTTCCACAGGACCACAACCCTAAACATACAGACAGAACTGCAGAGCTAAATCCAACTGAGAATCTGTGGCAAGATTTAAGAACAGACATTAACAAATTCAACCAATCCAATATGACTGAGCTAGAGGTATTTATGCAAAACTGTCAAGTCATTTGATGTGAGCAGCTGGAACAGATTTACTCCAAAATACTTAAGAGTTCTAATTGCATAAAAAAGAGCTTCTACAAAGGAATGGTTCAGAAAGGCCAACTACAAAGTCACCAAATTTCAGATGATATCCCAACAAACTACCTTGTAGCCTGTGGTTCTAACAACAACAAAGATGAAAAGGGTTGAAAGCCACAATAAGATTTTGTGAGATGCAATGACTGTAGACTTGTGCATGTGGTTTTGAAGAGATAGGCTTTCCGCTTATCAAGGAACATTACCACAAAGCACAATGAACCACAAAGTATGCACTGATATACTTCTGCCAAAGAAAGAATAATTACAATGAGGACTTAAATGAAATCTTATTTTAAGTTTCTCTTGTTTGCACAGGGTGCAGCTATAAGTATTGCTGTTACTGTTGGTTCCTGTTGGCCGGCATCTGGTCAAAATCAATACTTTTCTCTTCGGTTCTGGCAGACAAAGAGGGAATATGCTCCGGATCATTTCACAAAGGCCAGCTGAATACCATCTTGATCCATGAATGCAAATCAGCACATGTATTATAACGCATCACTTGAGGCACCGTAAATTCACTCGCACGCTCTGAATAGGACTGTACATCTGTTTGGCCTGAATGGTGAAATCAATGCAGGAATGCCCCAGATTTGTGGAGCAGCTGAATAAAAGGTTTTGCGCAAAGAAACAGCCAGCTTTTCAATCTCATGACAGTTACAAAAGAGGCCTCTCACAAGCATTTGGAGTCAAACTGGGCTGGGCTTGCTCCACTCCTCATGCGTCCAGAGCTAAAAAGGGCAAACAGAGAAAAGTGTTCAGTTGCTTCCCCCAAAATATACATCAGTCTAAGAAGCTACAGAATAAAGAAGCTTTCAGTTTCTCTATCACTTTAGTTATAGAGTACTGTGGGTGTCTAGTTAGATGTGTAATGAACTAAGTGTCTCTGAAAAGTCCTTGGATATCTCACTGTGTTTTGCTGCAAGGACATGTATAGTGAGATCATGAAAAAGTAGGGAAGGAGACATTACTTTATTGGAATTCTGCTGCGCTCTGACGCTGCTTGAGGGGATCTCTAATTGGATCAACAACTGTCCGATTCCCATCAGCCGGATTGACCTGTTTGCCCAGACTGAGGAGAATTTATCTTGGGGGTAACAGAGAGAATAAGAGTGAGATGGAAGCTGAAAGAGAAAGTCTAAAACAAAGTGCAGTGGGCAGTGTGGTACATCCACATAAATACAAGGAAAAACAGGGATAATAGTAAGGATATGTCAGGTGAGGATTATGGAATCAAAACTACAGCAGTGCTGAATGTATGTCGACATTTTCTGAGTCAAACAAACAAGCTCAGTGTGGCTGCCAACGAGAAAGGCAGGAGGCAGCAGCTTTTCCTACAGGGAGGGCTTTGACGGATCCCAGTCGATAGCTCTCACAACTGCTACACTGGCTTCACATCCTTCAGCATAAAAATGAAGACAGTCTGCCAGCCGTTTTGCTGACAGGGACGGCACACATGGCTCAATGATACAGCCCAATAAATGGAGCCGGCACTGGCACGGAGCGACACGGATAGGGAGAGGCTGATAGACGGAAAGACAGATATGGCGTCCTAGACTGACGGACAAAGACAGGAAGAGACATTGATAGAAATGGGCAGGAAGGGGGGGAAAGCAAGAGATTCACAGGGGGTATAAGTGACAGGTAAAGTCCAGTTTTCCAATCCATACTGTCAAGCTCATCTACATGAGCGTGACGACCAAAGGGAGAAGGATGTCAACAACTCTTTGCTTGTATTTGTTACAGATGCTCCATGGCTATTGATCATCTCTTGGGCAGACTTTTTCACACAGGATTCATGCAGGAGGCTGGGTGGCTCAGGCCTGAGATTATATTATGGATTACTTAAAGGAAAATGCAGGAAAGAGCCCTGGATGCGGGCAGCACAAGTCTGATCGACGAGCTATTGCACACTTAACAAGAGTAATGTTATGTAGGGAATCTGTGGCATGCTAATCCATCTTTCAGTCCCCCTTTATCACATCTATCTATCTATCTATCTATCTATCTATCTATCTATCTATCTATCTATCTATCTATCTATCTATCTATCTATCTATCCCACCTCTGCACAAACAAATATGATGGATGACTTGAGCTCAACGTGTCTGGCTTTCAGCTAGTCCAAAACACAGCAGACAACCTAAATTAGCGGGAGGGTTTCTTCAGGGAACTGGAAGGCTTCAATATGCTTTCATGCAGACATAATAAGGGAAAAATCAATGACTTAATCTAACTGACAGACAAAAGACTGTCTGCCTAAAAAAAGAAGTGTAATTATTTTAGCAGGAATATAATTGCACATTCAATTGCTGACTCACGAGTTAATGTGCTCTTAAACAAAATTTAAATACTGTAACTGCAGTCTAGTGTCAAGCAGGCGGCGAGTTTCCAACTGCCAGGCAACCCGTGGGATACCAGCTCTTAAATGAGATCTTCATTTTCAGCTAAATCAGCTAATTCCAGCGTTTCAGACTCTTACATTGCCATGGGGATTGGACAAATAACTAAAAACACCAGAGCAGGCAAAAGGGAGTGCAAGTAAGTGGAATTTCTTCTACACTGTATTTGCCAACTCCAATAAATGGTTGACAATCCAGCGTCTATATATTAAAATAACATTTACACTAGCAGACAATCTTTACCACATTCACTGCAAATAGTTGGGCTTGAGTGTTGCTGGGTTCTGCAGACAGTGGCAATCCTAAAGTGGCAGCCACAGATGTTTCTAATGATAAAGCCACAGATGCAGCAACACACTGCCAACATCGCCGTAGCTGCATTGGGTCTCAATATCACAGGGTGCTTTATACAGCTGCCCAGGACTGCAATTACAGTACAAGTGGCTGCTCTGTGGTTACTTCAAAATTGAATGATGGTAAGAGCCTGAGAACAGTGTTTGCAATAAGAGGCTTCCAAAAAGATCCTAAATAAGTAAATATCTTAAAGGGTGGAAAACGGTGAAACCTGCATTTTATTTCAACAATTAATAAGGAAAAATTTAGTAAAAACCTTAAAGTTTCTCAAATTTAAATTGAATTCCTTAACACCAAGAATATGTACTATATGCATATATTCAAATTCTTAAGCATTTGTGAAATACACTGCATAGAAATATTAAAGTTATGCATGAACAACTGAAGCTAAATCTACAATCCTTTGTGATCATAGCTGCTGAGTTCAAAAGCATCCAGACCTGTTAACTGCAAAAAGAAATATCTCACTAATTAGCTGTTGTTGCTTTTGATAATTCAGCTCTCTTGGCTGAAAAGACACAACTGAGTACATGATTTAAAATGTACCAAAATGATAACAGCCTGCCGAGCCATATGTGCTCCTCGCTAAATGTGTATGACAGGTAATTGCAGTCCAGCCACATAAATTCTATGCTTGGGTTATGTTAATTTGCCATCCTCAAACAGCTTCAAGCTCATCAAAGAGATTAATATCTAAAAAGACACAGTAAGTGTTTCTATCAAGGCACAGCTTGTTAAACTGGGCATACAATGACATGCAACACAAATCAGCTTGTTATTAATTTTGGAATAAAAAAAGAGCAGTGAATTTTAGCATGGATGAATTATATTCTTAGTTCATTATCAATCAAAAAAGCAAGTCATTGGCTCTAGATGACCTTGTGGTGTTAAACTAGTTGTAGCCTGCGGTGCTATCCTTTCATAGCAAACGGTTCCAGCGGTGTCAGAGGGACTGGAGAGTGGCTGTTGCTGGACTTTGCCTGTGGGGGTTGACTTGTTCTCCCACTGTGTGTCACTGCCTGTGTGGGCAGACAGCGAAGCTTGCTCTGTCCCTGTTAGCACAGCATTATAGCACTGCCAACGCCTCCAGTGACCCATGAAACCTCCCATCTATAGAGATAAATCACGCAGGTCGACGCTTTGTAATTCAGCAAAACGGCCCATCTAGCAAACCCAAAGCAAATGTTTCCCTGCAAATATGATATGACAGTCACCAGAAGTCTGTCATAAGGGAATCAAGTGTGCAGTGGTTTGAGACTTGAATGCATTTTCAATTACATGATCAAAATCAAGGTTTATTAAGGTGCACAAAACATAATAATACATTTTATGCAGCCTACAACTAAAACTCTTTATACTCTGGATCACTATATATTGATATCAGCAAATATTTCAATACAAATAATGCGATTGGACTGCGACACACCAACAACCTTCTTATTTACTTGCTTAAAGAAAAATTGTTAAACATTTAGCTCTAAAAATTAAAAAAACATATTGAGAGAGAGTTGGACATATTTGTTTACAAGCGAGGCATGTAAGTCAGAACAGCATTGTAAAGCAAACAAAAGCTGAAGTGTCTGTTAACTAAATTTCCACCATAGGAGCTTCCAGTAACAATGTAATGGACAAGAAAGAAAATGAAATTACAGCACAATAAATGAATTATCAATAAAGGGCCCTCAATACAGTATCTGAAGGAGGATCAATATGCCAGAGCCGCAGCTGCAGTGTAAACCCATGGCTGAGGGGAGGACTGTAACTGAGGGAGCAGCTGCATCGATAATGTCACTGAGTGTGATTGACGATCAATTCTACTAGTGACGTTGATTCATGATCAATGTAAGCAAGGCACCAGACTCATAGGGAGAAAGGTTTGGAGGTGGGAGGTAGGTGTTTGGGGGGGTCTGAGGGTCCATATTGTCCCCTTTACAGTAGCCAGTTGGGGATCAATGAAGGGTGGCATCATGGCTGATTAGGGATCAGCAGAGTTTGTGGCAGAGGAAAGCAGCTATGTGTGAGAAGATGCGGTTGGCTGCGTTCGGAGGAGCGTGTTTGAGCCAAGCGGAACTGCAGAGGCGGTAATTAAACATGTGCTGAAAGGAGCTTTCCACTGTTTGATAGGAGCTGCAGGTGCAGCTCTCTTTGCACTTTTAGAAAAAGACACAAAACTACACACCAAAATACGTTATATACACTCAAACCCACTCAGACATGTATGGCTAAAGCCAATACTGAGAGATCTGCAATATTTTCAGATCATACCTGCAAAAGTCTATTTGACATCTTATTTCTGTATTTTCTGTACATCTTGAGAAATGATTAGTTTTGGGCTATTGCTACTAGCCCCAAAGAGAGCAATTTCTGAAGATGATGAAGACTTAAAAGTAGTTTCTCATGTGCACATGTGGATTTTCTCTTGATTTTCCGGTTTCTGCCAGTAGTCTAAAATAGAGGTGGGCAAAGTAATTACATTAGATCATAGAGGATTAAAAAGTGTTGACGAGGTGCTGAATTTTTTCACTGAAAGACGTCTTAAGAGTTTTTCATGATGACTTGGACTTTTCTTTACTCTGTTATATCATAAAAATATCATACAAAATTGTTTGAAGAGTTAGAGAATGCAGATTATGTTTTATCTATATTGAACCCAAATTGTAGAAAAGTCATGCATTCCAAACCAAATAAGAGTTGACTGACACTGTGCAGTCCATTAGCAAGAAAATACTATATTTTGTTTTCAGCGTCTTTACGGGCAGCTCATGTGTCCAAATGAAACATTTTATCTCATGTTGTTGTTCCTTTTCACACAGTATTATTTTCCTGATTTTGCTTTCGGTAGTTTTGCTAAATTGACTTCTTATTCTTGGGGATGAAACTGGTTCTAGGTTTAGTAGCTACTTTGGTAAAATTGTCTGAAGTTAGAATTCCAGTTTTAGAATGAAAATGCGATTGCTATCATATTCAGTTTATGCGCTATTAAAGAACCAGTTTTAAGAATAACTGTTGATTTGCCATAGACATAGGAAGAGGGCATAGAATGTAAAGAAATAATATTTTATTCAGAGACCACCAAACATTACGTGTCACTGATTTGCATTTTACATTTGTGAAGCTATGAGTTTGTCCTCTGGGCTTGTAGGACAAAATGAAGAGAAATGAAGAGGACTGCTCATGGTGTATAGCAAACACACAAAATCTCAAATTTCACATACTTTTACCCACTTCCTCAAAAACCTTTTAAAATGTACTTGAAGGACCTCTAAGAAAAAAACCCCCTCCTGTACCCAGACAGTGGCATCACTGAATCTTCTAAATGCAACAATGACGTTACAACACAGAAGAAGAGGTATCTCCTAGGAAAATTACTTCATTTTTGCTCATTTAGAAATTGATTGGAGCTTAATAATCCACAGTTAATTTAAAAGAGTGAATGGAGACATGTTGGAAACTGACAGTGAAGCAACTTCAGCAGAAAGAAAGTATCTTATTTGCAGTGATAAACTGTTTACAGTTTTCTCTCACAGAAGTTTAAATATAGATATAGAAAATAAGTGACAAATTTTCCTATTGGCTGACTAGTATAATGTGACTCCAGGTTTTCTGTGCACAATATGCTTTATTACCTTTACAGTTTATGCTTAGTGATCTTTGGGTAATGATAGTACATTACTTGAAATTATTAACCGATGATAGGTGCATGTAGGCCTTTATGAAAAACTGTATGTGGCCCACAAATACATTCTGAGTGAATGGCTATGTTTATTTGCTAATAAAAGTTCAGCTTGAAGAGGCCAAAGTTGCAAGTATATGAAATGTTGACAGAATAAAGTAGAAATCCCAAAATTGAGGCACCCTAACAGGGTGCCTATGTGGCGGGTCCACATAAAACAATGTGGGACTAAGATATCAGGAAATATCAACCCAAAGTCACCATGTTGTAGAAACAGTTTCAGGATTTTGAAAAAATATTCATAGTTAAGCCCAACAGTAGATGCATGTCTCAGTCGTCTTGAGCTCTGTTTGAAAGAAATGTAACATCTGAACTTCAAACGCTGTATCAGACATCCACTAGGCTAATAATTCATTCATTTCCTGGGTCTTAGCTTTGTTCTCAAGCAGTCATGACAATAATCTCCTGCTGTCATTAAAAAAAAAAAGAAATCCTTGAAAGTAAAGTAACATCTATCCTCTTTTCACAAAATGTTCATTGTGTTTTGTAAAAATACATAAATCCCACTTGATTTAGCAAGTGTTACTAAATATTCAAAGTTTACAATGTTTTTGTTTTTAGAGTGAGTGTCAGATGATTAAATGAATAAGACATAGACTCCTTGTAATATTTTATGCAGTATGTGCTGCAGCCTCTTTAATTGTGACATGTTTATTATTACAATAATTGGTTTTAACTGACTAACAGGAAGCAAACTGTTAAGAGTCCTAGAAAGTTAAATAAGGACCGTACTTTATTTGTTTCTTGTCTCTCAGGACTAATGCTTTACTCCACGTATTCTGTTTCCACCCACTCCAACTCCTTAAAACACAACTTGAAAAATTGAAGCAGTTTGAAGCACATTCCTCTTTTACGTGGAAAAAAAAAACAGATGCAGACCAAAGAGCTCCAGCAGATATGGTCTTCGTCTCTCAAGATAGCAATCTGAGAGCAATAACCACAAAGAAAGGTTGACCTGTGCAGAACAACTTTGGGTAAGACCTTGCCTAAACATCTCAGACATG
This sequence comes from Brachyrhaphis roseni, assembly GCA_903066815.1. Taxonomy (NCBI): domain Eukaryota; kingdom Metazoa; phylum Chordata; class Actinopteri; order Cyprinodontiformes; family Poeciliidae; genus Brachyrhaphis; species Brachyrhaphis roseni. The sequence continues at coordinate 48,409 of CAEFZY010030636.1, forward strand.
ATGAAAGGCTTTGTTTTTTTCTCAGTACGCGTTAATGGGCTGCAATCAATGCAGGAGGGCTGTGTGTTTTCCTCACATGTCCTGACCGCTGGGGATACACAGGGAGGCAATCTGGGAGGGGAAAGATATTGACAACATCAATATCAGCAGGGTTTTAAAAGCAGCAACCCTCTGATGATAAGTCCTTATTTAAAGTTGAGGTTGACTTTTGGTATTCTGTTAATGCAGCATCAAGGACAGACGTGCAGTTTGAATGAACCAGGTCAACAGAACGGACTCTGACTGAGCAATTAGATATGAATAGCTATTGCTTCTCAGAAAAGAAGAAAGTATAGAATTTACCTGAACAATGTCAGGAATGTGGGGCAACAGCACCTCTACAAAAGCGAGCACACCGCTGTGCAGAGTCTCATCTGTCATCAGCAGCAATGAGCCCACTAGCCACCATGATGTGCAGCCTAATTGGGGAGGCTGATGAGGTCTGATGAGGCCAGTACTTATTGAATTCCCCAGCCTGTTATTTAGATAATGCAGGAGAGGAACGGCCTCCCCTCATCTTTCCCACTCTCATCCATTCACTGTCCCAGCAGGAGGCAGCTGGCTAATCTGCTCTTGTTTATAATGGCTGTTCGAACTGAGAGGATTTGGACATGCTTTCCCTCTTGCTAGAATAAATCTAACACTTCCCACTGTTGATTTTACCTCATAATGTGTCTACTTGATGAGTTAGCCGGATTCCCAACACCAATAAAAGTCGTTCCTTTATTCTGAGAAGAAGGGTGGAGGGGGTGTCGGTAGTTCTTTTCTCCAGCTTTTCCTAAAGTGGTTACCAAACCGCAAATATGGAGCTTTTCAGTAAGGTTTACAATGTGAATGAAAAAAAGAAGAGAAGGTGGAGGAAAAAGTGTGTAAGGAAGAAGAGTAGACCATAACAGGAAGTTTAGGAGCAGATGGTTAAATGGAGAGACAACAAACTCTACAGACAGAAACTATGAAGTCACAGAGGGATCCCAAAAGTCCCTCTCAGTATGGACAGGATATCACACTGCATTATGGGTGATCAACACCTTGTGATGAGTCCCTTTCTTCTACTTCACAATGCCACAGATTACAATAATGATGATCATATTAGGCTGGGATACTATGAAAATACTAGGTTTTCAAACAACATAAAATAAAAAAAAAAAAAAGTGAGATATTATTATGATTTTTTTATTACCTAGCAACAATTAATTAAAAATAGCAAAACAAACTGAAAAGCTGTGATTAAGCAAATGGGGTCTTTTCATACCTTTTCATAGGTATGAAAAGAAATGAATGGAAAAAGAAAATGTGCTGAAGGGACGAATTAACCTGGAGCTGCTTCCTGTATTTACAGTAATGTCTAGAAAAGCAAAAGGCCGTTTCATAGAGGTCAGTTGTTGTGACCGTATAGATTAGGGAATATATTGACAAAGGAGGGCCATTATGACTGAAACATTTAAAAGCTTACACTGGGAAGGTACAACCTGGAGTTCACCAGGGGCACAGCAAATCAATATTAGCTCGGCTAAGAAATCAGCTGTATAATCCTTGATCTCCAAGGCCATTCGCCTTGCTGTCTGAAATTGGATATACTCCGACAGCATCCTCTTCGCATATCCCTAACCGTGTGGAGCCTTTTGCTCGCAACTCAAATAAGACATCCTGGAGAATTGATTTGGATGCAACTGTGGCGAGATTGTGTCTTGGGCTGAAAAACAGCAATAACCAGCTCAAGATAATTCATAAATCTTTATGTTCATGTGTAAGAGGATAGAAAAAAAAAGTACTTGCTGAATGAGATAACCTTGTCACAGTATTTTCTTCTGATTTTAGACGGCTGCTGAACGAGGATGATTAATTCAAAACCTTTTCAAATTTTACTAAAGGCCACATGTTGAAAAATAATATAAACTGTAGGGTGACGGTATAATACAGAGCTGTTGGAGGAAAACAAATTTTGCAGTTCAATTTGTCCCTAAGCAATGATATACAGTATTTCATTGTTTAAGACACCTTTGCTGACAAAGGTCTATATTACACAGTGTTCCAAATTATTATGCAAATTTGATTTAAGTGTCATAAAGATCAAATTTTTTTGTTGTGCTATTAAATTTATAGATGGCATTGTGTGTCAGGGCTCTTTGAATCACTATAATTAATTTCAGAGAGCTGG
>CAEFZY010030637.1:0-20155 GCA_903066815.1 Brachyrhaphis roseni
GTTTTAGTAAATCACCAAACTTGTGCTGAAAGAAGTGTGGAGGGATTTTAATGATTAAAAAACATAACAGCTTTATTTTTTATTAGAATTGTGGAGCGTTTTTGTGCAGGTTTTGATCATTCAGAGCCTTTTTTTGTTGTTATTTTTACCTGCGGTCCCTGCCACTGAAAGGCACCACGTGGATCCCCAGAGGCCCTCCATCGTTTGACACCTCCACCAGTTTCACAATGTCTCTGGGAGACGAGTGGATGGGAGGGAGTGTGGGAGAGGAGAAACCATGTGGGTAAAACAAAACAAATAATAAAAAGAAGAAATAAGGCAAAATACAAAAAATAAAATACACAACAAAAAAGACTCCATGTTAATTCAATCCCCATTTTACACTTTTAATTGCTCCATTTCATCCTAACCTGCTTTTATTTTGTGCAATGGAGAATTAAGGCCACATAAAGCAAATAAAAGAATAAAATTACAAGAATAAAGTAGAAATAATATGAGAATAAAGTTGCAGTATTACAAGAATAAAGTCATAATACACCAACTTTACACTTTAATCTCATATTAAGACTTTATTCTCACTCTTGTACAGCTTTATTTTCATAAAATTATGACTTTATTCTCATAATACTATAATTTCTGATTCTCATCAGAATTAATTTTCATCCTATTGTGACTATTTTCATAATTTTATTATGTTATAATTGTTTAGTATGGCCCTAATACGCCGTCATAATTTTTTACCCAAAATGAAAATAATTTATCTTGTGGATTTAACCATTAATCATCTTTGTGTTGTTATTTTCTAAAGATTTTATACAAACATTATTTCCATCCAATTGTAGTTTTGGTCCACATTAGTTAAAATCAGCCTGATAAAACATGAAACCAAAATATCCATAAGAACCTTTTAATGTGATTATCGGAGTTACAAAAAAAGTTACAACAAAATTTGTTTTATTTTTTTTATAACTCATCAAGTTTGGAACTATGCTGCATTCACTGAACTTAAATGAAATGGGAAAATGTTAGGAAAGCATAAAGTGGACAAACACAGAGACAAATTAAGGAAAAAATTATTTCTAGAACTTAACCTGCTTTGATAATTGAAGACATGAAGCAATAATCTAAAGTCTGCTGCTTTGCTTGCTGTCAGGATCTGTAATTATGTGACTCTAAAGGTTTTCTGGTTTGATCAGGACTCAGTATGAAACGGTGAAGGGGCAAATTAACAAAGAGCCTAATTAAATATAAACAGAAAAAAGGAAAACATACTGCAAAGGAGACAAATGATAACAAAACTTTGAATAATTTGTTATGAGAAAGACCCTAAAAAAGCACAACTTAAGACCAAAACCCAACCCTTGTGCTGCTACATTGTGAATAAAGATAATGTGCAAAAGCCTCAAGGTTACATTCATTTCTTTATATTTTTCTTCTAAGCAGCTTTCTCCTTCATGGAGATTTTTAATGTGGACTTCTTGATACTTGGGATGGTTTTTTCACCATCTTAGATGCTCCATAAAATACTGTATGTGTTTGCAGTGAAGCACAAGAACTAGACTGAAAATGCTTCACAAAGCCTGGAAAAACTGAAAAATAAGTAGAAATTTAGAAATAAACGGGTTTGTTTCTTAACTTGTGACGGTTGTTGCTGGTTTGGACAAATTAGAGTAGAAAATATGTTCAGTCGTCAAATTATTGCAGAAAAACAAAGCAGGACTTTTAAAAGCAAACCTTGTTGAATTGATCCTGAGGAGTAAAAACGAGTTCCCTCAGGATAAATGTAACTTCCTCTGCTGAATGAAAAGTTGTAAAAACTTCCTGACAGGATGCGGGATCAACTCATCGGCTTGTTTTCACTCCATGTGGTCGAAATTTGGGCCTACTGGCTGCTTTCATCAGGACTTTTATTGTCATTTAGTCAAATTTTCTCAATAACAGAAGATTAAAAAAAACACCACAAGGCAGCAAACAAGATGCAGAACAGCAGATGCTTTTATTTTGGAAGCAAGAAGCAGGAAATGAAGGAGAAAAAGAGCAAAAAGACGCAGTTTATCCTTCTGCGACCTGCACAGGACGCCATGGCTTTTAGGAGAGAATAAACGATGTCAGTGACTTTGATCCTTTAAATCACAGGAGTCAAACTCAAGGCTCAGGGGCCAAAACCGGCCCGCTGTAAAGCCTTATGTGGCCCAGAAGGGGCACATGAATAGAACCTTGAAAATATTCATAGGAAGAAAAATTATATTTTATCAATCAAATGAAAGCAGTTTTCAATAAAAGGTTAGGACCACAGAAAAAACGTTCTGAATTTTCCTTAGGATTTTGACTTTTTTCTCAGAATTTACCAAAATTATTCTGACTTTAATTGTCTAACATGAAAATTTGAAATTTTGAGAAAAAATAATTCTGAAGAAAAAAAGAGGATTCATCTCTGAGAAAAAGTTTGAATTCTGAGAAAAACAGTGAAAATTTTAACCTCCTAGTTTACCAGAATGATTCCGATCAAAACTCAAACTTCTGAGAAAAAATAAGAATTCTGGAGGGAAAAATATACATTTTGAGAAAAAGTGAAAATTTTAACATTTTCTCAGAATTCTGACTTTTGATCTCAGAAGATTTAAGCCAAAATGATAAATTTTTTCAGTGGCAGTAATCGTCTTCCATAGTTTCAGATGTATTCTGCCAAACTACATCAATGTGACATGATGTTCAATGTTATTTAAGTTGAAGAAGTGCAAAGGAGGCTACTTACTCAAATGTTAGAGGTTTGTTTATTGGTTTTATCAATTCCAGCCCATTAAGGACATTCATAATCTGCTTTAAATGTGAAAAAACCCACCTCAATGGATCTAGGTGTGTTTTTTCCCCTCTCTCAGCTGTTTTCCTGGCTGTGAAACGTGCACACTCTGACATATTTTAAAAGCCGTCGCATCTAATCCGCTCGCAGCTTAGATGCGACGGCTGTGATTAGCTCGGGGAGAAAAAGGCCCCCTTGTTGACAGCTAAGAAGGCGGGAGAAAGCCAGACTCTCAGTGAAATCACAGGAATAATAACACCATACCTGCATATTAAGCTGGAGGCATGCGACAGAGCAAAAATAACAAAACAAAGCACAGTTGTTAATAACAGGAGCAGAACAGGTTAGCGTGTGGGCGAGCTCTGACGGAGAGATGAGGATCATTCTGCTCCCACAAAAGATAATTATGTAAATCAGGGAGCGGGCTTTAAAGTGAGATTTTGCACAAACAAACCCGGACCGCGACACAGAACCTGCTGCACGGAGGTTTTCACAGACGATTAAATGTCGAAAAGAGAAGACAAACTTATTTATCCTGCACAGGAAACGCTGTAAAAACAAGCTGCTGAGGAATTATCAGAGGAAGAACATCACAAAAACGCGTTTTATCTTTAACAGTCATGTGCACTTTGGTTTAATAAACCAATACCACTTCAGACTCTATTTTTAGTTTTGAACTTAAACTAACAGGTAAAACTACATGTTCAGATAAGAGTTCAATAGTGAAAATGTTGTTTTTCAATTGAATAGCAGTGTAAAATCTGCCTTCAAACTAATTTAAATTCAGCAGAAAGGTCACCTCACTCAAGCGTTTCCCTTCGGATAGCAAACAAGAAGAAAGTGCAAACAGGAAGGCTAATTAATAAACCCGACTTGGCTGACTTACTCCAGAGATCTGACAGGGGTGTGCTCCATGCAGGAGTCGGCTCGGCCAACCGGCTCGATTCGCCCGTCCTCATCCTCCCTGCTCTCCTCCTCCTGCAAAACAAAACAAACAAGGTTGGAGAGAAAGAAGACCGACCTCTGCTGCATGCCAAGTTTTCCTTCATATGTCTGAGGATTGCCTCAGATTACAGCGATTAATAACCGCAGTGAGTCATCCTGATACGGTGTTATGAATCTGTGTGGATCCAGCAGATTTAGCTTTACAACTTCTGGCAGCAGGCAGCTGTCCTTGGCAGCTTCCTGCTACAAATTAGCTTTTATTGGTCGATTCTGCTGCAGTTTGTTTGTTTCTTCAGGAAAAACAAAAGAAAATCTCAGATTTTTTTCATGCCAAATTTGACTTTAATTGATTTTTTTTTCCTTGCTTACTTTTCTAAAAAAAAAGAAGTTACAAGAAACAGAAAATATTTTCAAATAGTGGCTTTAATTTCAATCATTCCTTTTGGGAGTTATATGACGGGGTATTAGTGCCAGGCTATGGGATATTTTGCTTAATTAAAAGAATATAGTCACAATATTAGCAGAAAAAAATACGCAATTTTACTACAAGAATGTCTTAAAATTGTTTTATTAATATTAAATAACATTAATAAAAAATAAAAGCTTGGATAATTTATTTTTTGTTGATTTTTGCATGGGTGTTCTCATATAAAATTACAATATTATTCTCCTAAGTTACGACTTTATTGTCATATTAGTTCAGTTATCATATATTTTCATTTTCATATGACCTCGACTGTGTTCTTGTAACATTACGACTTTATTCTCGTGCCGCTTTGACTGTATTCCTCAAATATTATAACTTTATTCTTGCAGTAAAAATAGAAAAGAATCAGCGCGGCCCCAACCCTTCATCACAGAGTTGAGTCCAAATTAATGGAAGCCGTAAAAGAAATTTAAACAAGATGGCCGCCATGGATGCTGTGACATCACTCTGAACTCGTTGGGTTTCCCCAACGAGTGCGATAGTGAAAAAAATTCCAGATTAATCAATAAAATGTATCTATTAATCGCCCAGTACCAGTTAACTGAACCGTATTTTCTGTAATCCAGTTTTTTATGGTTTCTGGCTCCAACTTTAGATACGACTTAACCTTGAGAAAAGCATTTAGTGATGGATTCTGTGTGAGAGTTTGGGAATAAATCGGAAGAATCAGGAATGTTACATCACAAACTGGAGGAAAATATATTTAACAGATATTCAAAGGGTCAGTGGAGGGTTGGGAGTTTTTACCACTCATCCATTCATATCTTTTAGTTTTTTTGTTCATGTGTTAAACTCAACTCAGGTTGTTTATATGGCAATAATTTAAATGGATTTCTTCCCGCTGAATCAAGTGTTTGCGTGATCAGAAGTTTTGCCAACTTCTGATCACCTCAATAGGAGAAATGTTCCCTGATTTCAAAACTACGGCTTGTAGGTCCAGTTTCCAACTTATCAGCAGAACACGGATTAAAACTCCAGCTCTACGTCAAAACCCTGAAACCTTTGATTCAGAACAAGGAGGAGGTTGTGAATAATTTAAATGTAGTTGTTTAGTTTCACTGCTATATGCATCGTGTTTTTTGTTACCCTGAAGAAAAAGACACATATTCAACTGCTTGATGTGCATCTTGTGTGGATTCTGTGTTAAACTTTTTGAATATTAATTAAACGGAATGAAATTTAAATGCAGCTGAATGTGTCATTAATGTAAAAACTGACAGGTAGAAATGGACTGACAGAATTTCTTTGATGCAGTGAGTCAAAATGACACAATGGAAGAATCTAACGCCATGACTGATCCGACCTAAACCTGTCGCAACAACCAACACATCAATTAACCGCATGATAAATTAAAATGAGCCGAATAATTTCCATTTGCATTATTTATCTTTTCCTCTTTTCTCTCTCTTTCTACCAAAAACTGGTCAACAAAAGTCTTTAGTCTGTTGTTTTGGTCTCAACCATGTAGATTTTATAATTCATATTATTTGTTGCTTCTGTTGTTTTATATTTATTTTGGATATTTAAAACATCTTCCAGTTCCAGTGTTAATTAGAATTTAAAGTTTATTGATCTTTGACAATGTGTTTTTCCATTACTATTATTATTCCCATTATATTACTTGAAAATGGTCTCAAAACAACAATAATATCGTTTATCGCAATTTATCGTCCAGCAAAATTTCTTTTGATGACAGGCCTGTTCCTACCTTCACTGGTTAACAAGTCAGAATCTCTGAATGCTTCTCAACTTTGTGAATTACTGCCCCCTAGAGTTCGCAGCATGCTATTGCTGGGAGAAATACAACCTTATGTCAGATTTCTTCTCCATGTTGCCTCCAGTCATCCTTTTAAACGCGTTAAAATCCTCAAACCCGACTGCTACGAACCCAGAAACGAAGCTGATTGGCAAACCTGCAGACGCCAGGAGTTGCAGACTGGAGGAGATCTTCCTAACGTGTAAAAATACATGCCCTTCAAACGGTCTACCGTCTTCAGACTCACATCGCCTTTGTTCTCCTCACCCGTCACACTGTGTGTATATGTTTGAACAGTCGAGTTGAGCGTGCACACACACACTCAGAGGGCACCGTGAGAGTAGAAAAACGAGAAGCAGAGGGGGAAAAAAAAAAGGTCATTAAAATTTCAGGGCGACACCGGAGAGGAGAGACGAGCGAGCAGCAGCAGCATCAGCGGCGGCTCAGACCTCCCCGGCAACTGGCCTCATCAGTATGAAAATGAGCCTGCCGTTACCGTGGCTGCCGTACGGTTGCCATGACACTTTGGTTGCCTGGAGGACATGCCGCTGCAGGGCGGTGGATGAATGCGGGCGCGTGTCAAACAGGGTGCAAGGACTTTTGACTGGTAGGAGAAAAACTGAGGCGACGACTCCGCTCAGGATCCAGAAATTTAAATGTTTGTTGGATGAAAAATGTGAATATCTGTAATTTATAGCTGTTTTAAATTCAGATTTGACCTTTCTTAGATGTTCCAGATTGGATATTTGCATTATTTTGACTTCTTAAAGGTCTTCAGCTAACATAATAGTATTAAAACGGTATAATCTTCATAAGCAAAACTCCAGAGATCTGTCCTATTCTGTGTCTCCAAAAAGATGTAACAATAGGCTATGGTGTTGAACTTTAAATTCAAAATTCTAGTGACTTTTAAATGGGATTTTGTTCGTATTTATGTACTTATTATTGTAATTTAGTATGCTGCCATTACGAATTGCCAAACTCTTGACAAAAAAGATTATTCTAAAAATCTATGAAGCCGGTTTAAAGGCAAATAATTTGGATTTTCTTTCTCCTGCCCTGTTGTGCAAAAATAAATGAATCTTTCAATGCAGTAACATAACTCTCTATGAAAATATTGGTAAATTCAACCTGTAAGTATATCATTTTAGATGCCATTAAAACGGCACTTAGTGTGCTATAAAGTTTCACGTGGTTAGAGCGAAACAGATCTGCAGAGCGAAACAGATCTTCTTTCTAGATCCTCCAGCATCATCGTTTGGTCACGTTTTTCTCTTCCTTTCAGTTTATTCTACAGTTTTTTTTAACCGGGTTCAGTTCTGGGAAATGAGGTGGCAAAGTAAAAGCTTCATATTGTGTCTGGTTTGGTATCTCTGTGTTGATTTGAGCCACATGTTTTGGATTATTATCTTGTGGAAACACCCCATTTTTCACTGCAAAAACAAAATCCTACCAAGTATTTTTGTCCAGTTTCCAGTGCAAATAACTTGAAATAACACATGCTTGTTTTAGTAATTCCTTATTGATGAAAAAGTACTGGTTCCATTGGGAGATTAAGATATTTTCAACCTGTTACGGTTAAATAATTTGCTAATAGAACTAATAGTTTTTCCATCAATATTAGGGTTTATTGATTTAAAACAAGCTCTTCTATTTTGCTGAAAAGTTACTTAAAAGTTTGTTTTGTCTTATTTCAAGAGTAGATATTTTCAGTAAAAACTAGACAAAAAATACTGTAAGATTTTGTGTTTCTGAAGTGTTGAGCCATTTTCCATTTACTGGCAAATACCGGGAATTTTATTTAAAATCTCCTGCTATTTGAATGTATTCAAATGTATGCTAAAATGTATTCAACTATATATTAAATTAAGCCTTAAAAAAGTATATTTCTTATACAAATTGGGGTTGATGTCTCTGATAAATGAAGGAATGAAAGATTATAAACTTTACTAGGAGATATTAGTTGTGATTCTAGTGAATGTGTATTGGATCGGTGTCGGCCGATCCTGAACCTCAGATGTCTGTTTCGATATCGGAAATTAAAATAGTGGATATTTTAATATCCACTATTAAAATATAGTGGATATTATTTTAATAGTATCCACTATACTATTAAAGTAATAGTATAGTGGATACTATACTACATTTTCTGTGCCGGAAAAATGTACATCAGCTAATTTACCGTAATTTCCGGAGTATAAGCCGCGGCTTCTGTCACACTCTTTCAGCCCTGCGGCTTATACAATGATGTGGCTTATGTATGCATTTTTTCTAACGGCCACCAGGGGGCACTCGAGCAGAAAAGGTAAGAGTGAGAAAGGGGGAATATATGTGTAGAGGAAGACGCAAGTTTAATGTAACTTAACACGTCTCAGTGCTCAGGAGGAAGATGAAGATTTTGGTTTTTTTTAACCAGCCCTGTTAGTCCTGTGCTACCGTATTGCTGCTGTGTTACTGTCGCTTCACAGGCTCTGTTTGGAAAGAAAAGCTAAGGTATATTACTAAAACTTTGAAAACTCTTTCTGTCTACCGTCTGTATGTAGACACATGCGGCTTATAGACAGGTGCGCTCTATAGTCCGGAAATTTCGGTAGATGTTTTTCTTTTTCAGTGTGAGAATTTGCTACTGCAATTAAACAATCTTTACAGGGAATGCCAAGCAGTTTGGCAGATGCTGAGTTTTAATCTAGAAAGGAAATGAAGCAAAAACTGCTGCTGTTTCAGGGTAATTATAAGTTTTAAGCTGCTTTGTTGCTGACAGACTCCTGAGTTTAGCAGCTGTGAATGACGAATGGAACAACAAACTCCAAGTGCTCCAACTTCTGGCTGAAAAGTCCAGCTGGAGACACTCGGAGAGAGACGCCGCCATCAGGACGACGCCCACTGCCAAAGCAGATTAATAATTCAGGGTTAATGGCGAGCAGAGCAGGTAGGCCAGGCTACGAGTGTTTTCCAGCCGAGTCATTGTTTGTTTCCTGGATGTGCAGGGGAAAGAAGGCAGAGCCGGGGGCTCATTAAAGATTAATGGGAGATCCATCGGGGCCTGTCCTTTCTTTCTCTCAGAGTAAATGAAGTGGTTCTGTGGACCTAAGGAAGAGACTCGGCGCAGTAATGAAGTGCTACCTGCTCCTCCTTTTCTTGCTACTTTGATCTTGCATGCAAACGCATCCAGCTCTTTGAAAAACAAACTACTAAACAGGTGTAAAACATCAGAATCTATTAGTTTCTTGATTTGAAACTAATGGGAATAATAAGTATTCCTTTCCACAGACTCCACTGGGAACAATGGGATCGGACAATCAGGACTTTGAAATAGTTGAAATTTAAAAATACTTGATTAATTCCACATTAATGTATTATCCAAGTTTCCTCAAAGAGTTGTTGTAGATTCTGATGGCTGCTGGCAGGAAGGCTCTCCTGTAGCAGTCTGTGCTACAGTGACTCTGACAAAGCTTCTGACTGAAGCTGTAGTTGTCTAGCAGTCTGATGAAGAGGAAGATCATGGTTTTGGCTGATTCTGGGTGAAATAACAACCCCATAAAATAAAATAAGATAAATCCATATATTGTCTTTTATTTCATTATTTATTTGGAATATATGTTAATTTTTAACAAATGTTTAAATTACTTAATTTATTTCATAATTGGTGGGAAAAACTCTCTGAAATACATTACGTAACATTACAAAATAAAATAATGAAATAGAGTATTTGCTATTAATTAACAGTATTTGTTATTAGTAAATGGTGAAAAATGAAAGTTTCTGAAATATGGAAAGTAGTTTTGCAAGATAAAAAATCATTATGAAATAATAAAAAAAAATAAACGCAGTTGTGATTGAAAAAACTCAAATTTCTATGTAGTTTTTATTTCATGGGGCATATAGTTATTTGGTGGCGTATTACTCAATTATTTATATTTTTAATTATTTAATAAAATAAAACTTTAAAAAAACACCACTACGAAATAAATAAAACAGTGACCAACTGGACTTCTCCATTAATAAAAATATTTTTATTTCATTTGAACATTTTGATGCAGTTTTTTACTAACAGTATTTATTAATTTAATTTTCAATAAAACTCTCTCCTATTTAACCTTATAATTTGGAGTAAAAGCTGCAATCCCTCCAGTTCCACTCAAGAACTTTAAAAGTTTATATGAAATACGTTCTGCTCAGAGAGAAAGAGTAAACATCGGTGTTTGGGTCAGAGGGTGTTTGACCCTTTCACAGAAAGCAACAAGAAACAACGACTCAGACACTCGACTCCCTGCAGGTGAGCACTTTGCTGATCTGACAGAGGAGCCTTTACATTTCCACTCAAGCCTTATAGAAAGCACTCAAAGCTCATCAAAAGCTCCCTGAGTGGACGATAAAACACCGCCGCTCAAAACTTTAATTATTGGAAAAATCCTGAAAGTAAGAATAACCCAGAAGATGTCGGCCTCAAAGGAGCCAGTAATTAATTTAAAGCCAAGAGTTTCATTCATTCATAGATGAGTGTTGTGGTTTTTATTTAGAAATATCTTTTGAAGGATCAAACAAACAAGGTGGGGCTGATAAGGTTTAAATCACGGTGAATAACTGGAATCTTCCCACGACGTTTGACAGATGTCGATGCTCGACTCGCCGCAAGACCGCAGCGCATCATTAACAGCAAGCGCTCCAATCCCTGCGCTAATTCAATTAGTCTCTCTGGAAGACAGTTTGATAATGAGATCCAGATGAGCGGACGGCGTCGTCAATAACCTGAGGATTCACTGAGCCGAGGGGGAATCATCAGGGATTTCTCACACAGAACAGCGTTTCCTGTTCGGGTTTGAAGATTCAGCACTCTCTGTTCTCAAAAGAGTTTACTATTCCTCCACGTTTTTACATTTGTAGGTTTCAAATGTTGGTCATTTTGGAATATAGTGACTAAATTCATAATAAATTATAGTATGGCTCATCTTGTAACGAAAAACAAAGAGTTTGCTTCTGTAGTTCATCGACAAACTACAGGAGAATACTGACATTGTGCTGCGTTTTCATTAAAATGTGTGCAAAACTGCCAATATTCCACTAATGGTGAGAAAACTCATGTTCACAATTGCAGTGTTTCCATTAATTAAGACATTCAATTAAAATCCCACATGAAAAGATTTGTTCACATGGTAAGTTATTAAAAACATGTCTTCTTCATCTTCTCCATGGTTTGAGCCAGTAGAAACATCCATTTGTTGATCATGTGTTATGGAAGTCATAATGAACAAGAATCAACCCTATAAATATCAACTCTCACACCCAAAAATCAAATCAGAGCACCAACCAGCTGTGTGTGTTTTAATTTTACTGTCTTTCATTTGGTAGCAACTTAATTTCAGCAACAATTTCTCAAAATAAGCTCTGCAGTCGACTCCTAAAGCCTCAGCAGTAAAATCAGCCGTTTCTAAACTCAGTTTCAGCGTCGGCATAAATCTCTCAATGGTTTGGATCTTACTTTATTATACCAAACAGTTGTATTCTGCAGATGATGCGGAGCAATGCATCAGAAAACAGATTTATTTTCCGCAGAGTGCAGAGGAGATAAAGTGAGTGATGGGACAGAAAACAAGAAAAGCAGAGAGAGAGACAATGACAGGCAAAGACAAACCGTGACAAAGCTCATTCACAGGATGAACGACAGGCTTACAACTTCAAATGTGGAAGGATTCTCTGCTTTTCTCTTAGTTTTAGAACAAAAGCTGCAGTTTAAAACTCTGCAAAAACAACGTGAGAAAGACTAGAAGCCGGCATCAGAATCTGAGCTAAGGAGGGATTTTGAAATTATTCTGCCAGACCGTCAGTTCACGTAACAAGACGAGAAAAGAAAAAAAAATTGTAAAAGCACACATGAGGTCAGTGCGACCCCGCACAGAGTAAAAAGTTTGTGGGGTCCAAAACACTCCATGAAACTTTAATGTTGAGCTTCATGAAGCATCTTTAGTAGCATGACACATAATCAATATCAGTAGATATCACTTCCAATACAACGTTCAATAATTTCACTGAACTTCCGATGTAGAACCACACAGCATTCTGGGGAATGCAGGCAGACAAAAGACTTCAGCCGCTCAGCCTCTAACAGCCAGATAAACAAGGTTGGTGGAATCAACTCACTCATTCACTCACTCTTTGGTTACCTAGCAACTCACTCACTCACTCTTTGGTTACCTAGCAACTCACTCACTCACTCTTTGGTTACCTAGCAACTCACTCACTCACTCTTTGGTTACCTAGCAACTCACTCACTCACTCTTTGGTTACCTAGCAACAACCCGTTGAGTAACTTGCGCAGCAGCAGTTTCAAGTTTAGACACCAGGCCTCGTTAATGCTTAAAAATAAAAACACTACTCGCGCAGCGTGAAAAGAGAAAACGAGAAAAGTGGCTTGAGAGAAAACTTTGTATAAAATTGGGGGAAAAAAAAGAAAAAAGTTTGCTTTCAGTTCACAAGCTAACCAGAGTCTTTTGGTATAAAGATCTTTACCTATAACTAATGTTATGACACTGGAGGCATTTTTACAGCTACCATAAACCCTCTGTGTGCATATTAACCTGAAACAGACTCAATGTTCTCAGATTTATAGCAACAGATGTAAGGGAGCGACGAGCGGACCTGGGTGGGCTGCGGCTGCTCATGCAGCTTGTTGCAAGATGCACCATTTACCAGGATGGGTCTCCCAACGGAGCTACGGAGCAAAATGAGAGGGGAGGCCGCTAACAGTGATGGCAAACCTCACACACCGAGGACGAGACGTCACAATGAAGGCCGTTATTCTGGCCGCTGCGTAGAAGCCGAATGTTTCTCTAAATAAACGGCTTCTGCAGATGTTTACGTTCGTTTGCAGCAGAAAACAATAAACGGAAGTGAAGAAATGACGAGGTAAATCGATTATTTCTTCAGTCAATTCAGAGCTATAATGTCACGTTCCTCTTATAATACCAGCTGTTTCCAAATCAGATGGGGGCGCTACAGAGCAAAGTGAAGGAGAAAAGTGTTTATTAAAAGGTTTACATACAAAATAAAGCAAAAATAATAAAACATCTTATTAATTTAATCACAATTTTACACAAACCAGCTTTTTGGAAGCGTGTTCATGGCAGTATGAGTGATGGAAAATGACATCAAGATGTATGTAGCTATAAAAAACCATCCTGTGCAACATGCCTTCCTCGTAAAGGACATAAAACTGTCCAGCCTGATCCAACACACGCATTCAGGTTGCTGTTTCCCCTTTAACTGCATCCTGAAGCATTTAACTGCTGTCACAATAAAAACACGACTGCGGTTAGAGCGTCAGCAACATGTCCGCTCCATCAACAGATTCTATACTTGATGCAGCAGCTAAATGGTTTTTAAAGTTAGCAGGACATTGATGATCCCTGTTGTGCAAATCAGAGCCTCCAAGGCAGCAGGAGCATCTCACACAGTGCTGGGATTATAGGAAGGATTTTAAATTAACTGGTTCAGATTATATGAACATAAAGTAAAAAGACTTTAGGATTTCTATAGTTACTTTTAGTCAATCTAGTTTTTTGCAGAAATTCACGCAAAAACAACAGATTCTCACAATTTTTCATGCTAATGCATGACTACATTTATTGCGAATTTTCTGTAAAAATGGTAAAAAATATCAGATTTAAGGGATGCCAATTCCCACCTGTAGGTGGCAGTATTTCTTACTTCTATTACTGCGCTGAATCGACTTTACTTGATTATCAAGTTATAGTCCGTGATAGATGTAACAAAAAAATGAGGTAATTAAAAATTTATCTGTTTGCTTTTTTTGCATCCTTTTTCTTCCATATAGATTCGGTTTAATGAGGAAAAAATATAAAATATTTCTAAAGTAACACCGCAAAATATTAGAGGCTGTTTGTTTTTAGAAAAAGAATAAGAATTGCTGTGTGTCTTGTTGGTAAGGCCACCTTTTTAAGTTATTATGAATATTTGTTACCAGTTAATCACAAGACAACTCAAACACAAATTCAATCCCAAAAGCCACAAAGGAGGGAACAGGATCCAAGTAGATCAACATAGTTTTATTCAAGTGAAAATAAAAGGTACCTGATCAAGGAATTAACTGATATAAGAGTAAAAAAGTATTTGGTAAAAAAGCTACTCAAGTCCAGAGTAACTGATCAAAATATCAATTATGTTTTGATCAATTATTTAATATAAAAAAATTGCTTCATCAAATGGCCCAAAATATGAAGTTGCGTGGATATTTTTTGTGTTCTAAAGATCAAAATGAAAATAATTGATGGAAAATGGTGGATTTGGTTAAAAAAATGTTCTTCATTCAGCAGGTCCAGAAAGAGTAGCGATACTTTGTAGTAAAATTACACAAGTGAAAGTAAAAACTACTCCTAAAAGTAGAAATACTCAAGTAAATGCAACTATTTACCACCGAACTGTGATTGTGAATTTCTAACACAACTTCCACGTTTCTGGACTAAAGGAGGAAACTGAAGTGCCTGGAAAAACCCAAACATGCACATGGATGAACTGCATCAGCTCTGAAACCAAACATGTAGAGTATTTTTATGTTGCAGATGGAGAATTATGCATTTCTTCCAGTGGGCAGGATCTCCTCTGCTCACCAGACTTTTAATAAACTGCGGCGTTCCTGTTCTGTCGTATCGTCTCCTCTGATCACAGCCGCTGTTGTCGTCCGTTTCATCCAGTCTTTGATCGTTTTATAAACCGCCGATAAACTCTCTTGTTCATAAACCCGCCGAGCGCAGCGGCTTTACATATCTGAGATTTTCATCTCTGATTTGTCGCTTTGCTGCGCGCAACTCTGAACCTTCAGAAGCCTCAACAGGTGGATTTCGTTTCTGCAAACACCTGCCATCTGTCCAACCCGATCAGGCCGCTCTTCTGGCGTAATTAGACTTGGGGAGCAGGTGACGAACACGTCGTTTTATGGCTGTGCAGGTTTGTGTAGCTGGAGAAGCCCCTCAGGTGAACGTTTCACCCTGGAGACGAAGAGAGCCGTCTTTCATCTCTCTGCTCCATGTTTCCCCATCATGTCCCTCCCAGCTGGAGGGGAACCGCGCTCCCGGAGATCTCCAAAGATCAAATGTGATGAGAAGAAAAGCTCAGAGAGAAAAAAAAAACGATGTGAAGAGGTGGAGATTTACGGGTTTTGAGGGAAAACTTTATTCTTAAATTGTAAAAAGTTAAAATTCAGACGAAGATAGTTTAACTATAAAAATTTAACTTTAGATGTGAAGAAGACAATTCTTAAATTAAACCAGAGTTCTCACAGTTTTCCAACAGTAAAATTTAAGCACTTTTCAAGCATTTTCAAGGTAAGTTTTCAAACTTTTCCAGCGCCTCATTTTGGTGTTAAAAACAATACAAATTAACTAAAAAAGACTGAATCAATTCAATATGATATAATTTATTACTCTTACTAATACTTATTTGTGGTGCTATTCTACATTATACATCAGGGAAAGTCTAACTAAAATGTGTGTTTTGAAATGTCTCTCACAGACAACATACACCTGACAGGTCTGCGAACAAAACACTAATTTAACAAAAAAATCCCCCAATTTCAATAATGTTTAATATATAGGATATAAGACGATCAATAAGTAATTGAGTAATGAGGAATAATATATATTCATTACATTGAAACAATTCTAACTAATCCTGTTGAGGTAAATGACTTTCCAAACACAATATACAAAAAATAAATAAAATACAAAAAATAAAATCCCTAAAAAGAATTTATAAATATGTTTTCTGGCTTTTAGCAAATATAAATAATTTTGGTAATTTAAACTAACCTAAAACAAAGAAATTTTAGTCTGACTTAACTTCAGACAGAGAGGAAAAATGTCTTGTCTTTTATTAGGTGTAAGAAAATATTTGGTTTCTACTATAAATAATGTTTTTCAAATTTTAGCTATTATCCAAATGTTAGATTGCACTTGATTACAAATCTGTGCAGCTTGAATATCAAGCACCTTCAAGGACTTCACACAGAAATCAAGGACTTTCTAAACCTTGAAAACGCCTCATTGAAATTCAAGCATTTTCAAATCATTTCAAACCCGCGTGCAAACCTTGAATCTCCTCCTCTGCCTGTTTCAGAGAGAAACTCACTATGAACTGTTCAAGAAAAAATACGATTTGACATAGAAATCAGGTTGAGATGGGATGTCACCTGGTCCGACAGCAACTTCAGATGACAGAGATTTTTATTTTACCTTCTCTGTCCACACAGAAAAAAAAGGTTGATAGCATCCAGGACTCTGGATGATTTAGAGATCAACAAAGAAAAATCACCAAAGTGACACAGACAGCCGAGCAGAAGAGCGACTGATGACAGAATTCAGCTGAAATGGTGTAAAATGGACACAGTTCGATTTAGAGTGCAATTCTCCCAAAACGTTACGATTTTGGGAGAAATCTTAACATGCTGCTTTCCAGTGGGGGAAATGTAGCGAGAGCTAAGCTAGCTACTATGAAATCACAAATGTGCGTACGTTGTGCGCGGGACAGGTGAGTCGTTATCGTATCGTTTAACATTTATAATAAAACATTTCTCATAAGAATTTCAGCTAAAAAACAAACCTGACAGTTTGATCGGAAATGTTATCTTTGCTACTTTCTCCACTGTTTGTTCTACAACAGCATCAATAAATATCGTTAAGTTCAATATATTGTTAAATGTATTTACTGTGTGCAGTTTAGTGATATAAATCACACATTTTTTAGTAAATCAAGAAGCTTATTGTAAATGTCAATGTTTTTCAGGAGAAAATGTGCTTGTGGCGCCACACAGTTGAATAAAAATAGGAAATAAATGGGCTTTTTATTCATTATCTTTATCAATAGAACCATAAAATATTGCGATAAAATTCTAAATTTTATTGCACGGCTCTCGAAAGTGTTAAATAACCAACTGGCCAATAGATCTAATCGATTCACTTGGTTTTCTTAATTGATATTGATCGTAATGCATCTTTAGCCTGAAGCATGTTTGATAAATTTGTGGTTTCAGGTCTGAACTCTTGATTGGTTATTTTTGCAACATGCAGAAGCCACTTCACTAAGTTCAGAAAGTCTAAAAACCTTTAACTCTGCCTCGTGTGCCGGCCACACGGTTTCTAAACAAGCAGCCTGGACAAAAAGACCACAATTACTGATAGGTGCTACTAAATTACATCTGATGACAGAATATCAAAGGCAGAGAGTGAAGATTATTGGAGGTGAGACGAAAGAGGAAAGCAGAGGAGTAAGTGGAGACAATGAGAGAAGATATAATGATCTAATGTGAAGCCTGGAAACGGAGCAGTGAGTAAGAAAAAAGCTGTTAGGTGTGAGACACAACAATAAGGTTCACAATACAGATGGAAAAGTGAGAAGAGAGTCAGACTAAAGGCTCATTATAACAAGGTGACTGCAGATTAACACTGAAGTGTTCAGACATCTGCAAACACAAACACACACCTACAGCATTTATCTGTGCATCCATTCACACACCACCAGCATATAGTACAAACAGAAAACACACACACACACACACACACACACACCAACCTGCAGGACTTCAGTAGCAGCTCCACAGCAGCACCTGCTGGCCACTCGCTCTGCACCTACTCACACCCTGCCGCCCCTGAAACGCCGCAGAGCTTCACTTTCATCCATCTAACCTCCAAACACACAACATGCACAGCAGAAACACACTCACAGCACAGAGCCGGTTTGAGCATGCCGCTTTTCCTGTGCATTATGCATGCACATTCAGGTGAACGTTCACACAGACTGAAGTGATTTATGAGCATATGGCTCAGGCCGGCATGATTTATCCCTCTAAAGCTGCAGCGTGCACCTGAGGGACTCAACCCTCCGCCGCACGTACGCGCTGCACGCAAACTTGTTAGTCTGAAGGCAGAGCCGAGCTGGAAGATGTTTGGAGCACACGCTTCCAGTGTAACTTTGTGCTGTGTGCATTTCAGCACTCCCGCATCGAAATGATGCATTTATTTTACACATCAGGTCTGGAGGTGTCTGAGCGGAGTGTGTGCAGATGTTTCCACAAAGCCGAGAGGGATAACGCTGATCCTCTGCAGGCTAATAACGAAGGACGCAGCAGCAGCCGTGCAAACAAAAACCGAATCAAACTTAGGTCTTCTGCTAACATCCCAGAGTGAGAAACAAACTCAATATTTGCTGCAGCTGGTAGAGAATTAGTTCAACCTTCACCTGGGGATCACCATCAACTGCAGGAAAATTAAGAGGATGTTTCAGATCCTTATACTGATCTTATTGACATTGTTACAATGTCTGCTGTTTGCGGAAACAATCTGAAGTGTTTTCACACCACATAGGCCGGTAGACTCGATTTCGGGGACCAAAATGGCAACATTTGTTACATTTTCAGTTGGTGTGGTTCTCTTTCACACTGCACTGTATCAAACAAACTAAACCCTTTTAAAAATCTGTTCTCCTCCTCACCTGTGGGGGTGCTGCACCACTGAAGAAAACAACACAAAAACCTCTGAAAGAGACACTGAGTGCAACTTCCTTCCTTACGAAATGTAAACAAAAAAGGAGTGGCATCAGATTTTAGCAGTTGTAGGATTTCCATTTTGTCTTTGGTAAAAGACCACGAGCCATTTCTCCTGCTAGCGCTAGACTCGCGCGATAGGTTTTGAGTATTTACCCAGAATGCCCTGTGCTGTAGTCCATTTCTCGGTTTTGGAGCGGCCTCTGGTCTGATTGGCATTTACATATACATTCGAACGCACCAGAGTTCACTTCAACCGAACCGAGACGAGGTTTGTAGATGGACCAGAGTTTGCTTTATTGGTCCACATCAGAGTTGGATTACATATTCACACCTCCGCAAAAAAACTGGACTTTCTAGGCAAACAAACTGGTTGGATTAAAGCGAACTAAACAGGGCTGGTGTGAATGAACCCTAAAAGAAGTGTGACGTTTGATTTGATGATGGCCGAACAAAATGCAGGTGTAATGTTTTGATTAAGATGTTGGGAACAGTCTTTTTTTATGCTTTACTATTTTCTTTTAGCTTCATGAACCAATGTTGAGCAGGAAAATGCATCAAACTTTACTGTAATCACTGCAGAAAACCCAAACGTAAACTTCTCATTCAATAAAATGAAACAAACTATCAGAAAGTCTTCAAAACTTTCCTTGTAATGTCACAAAACAGCTGTTAGAAAACCAGCACAGAAAAATAACTAATATTGACATTAATGGTTACAGAGCATAAGTTTGGCATTTAGTAATATTTGTATTGTTGTAATTTTATGACCTTATATTGACCTGATATTTTATGATATTAGACTGTTATATTATCTTTCTTAATCTGGTGAAAGCATTTTTTATTAATGATCTTTGTATATTTTCCCAGTTTTAAATAAAATATTAAACTAAACTTGGACTATCAGCAGTAAACGCCACCTGTTTCTACCAATTTCCCCTCCAGAACCAAAGATGGAGAAGCAGAATTCAGCTTCTATGCACCACAAATCTGGAACAAACACCCAGAAAACTGGAAAACAGCTGAAACACAGAGTTCCTTTAAATCAGGACTAAAAATGCACCTGTTTCGCTTTTGAACCAATAATAAATGGAGCTTTGAGTAACATATTTGATGTGTATTGATGACGGCACAAAATGTAATGTTTGTTACTGGTTTCTTAATTGGCTCCTGTTTTTATGATGCAAAGCACTTTGAACTGCCTTGTACAAATAAACGTGATTGATTGACTGATTGATGAAAGCTGAGCTCTTCAGCTTTAATCTCCACTTTATTTGGTTGCAGCATTTCCACTGGAGGTGTCAGACGAACACAAAGAGCATCAAACAAAAGGCATAAATTGGCGATTTAAAATAAAAAGCTTCAACAAAACGCTCCGCTAGCAAAGTGAGGAGATTTTCAAAAAGCAGCAGAATGGATGTAACAAACACAAGCCGACACGCTGTGACACTTGGAGTCCGCAGAGACCGCCGTTCGCCCGCAGAGGTGAGGACTGAAGGCTGACCCAGACAGCATGCCACATGTGTGCGTGAGTGTGTGTGTGTGTGTGTGTTGCGGCGTTGATTGCTGCAGGTTCAGCTCACTGACACCGCAGGAGGCTGGCTCACCGGCTTTTCG
>CAEFZY010030642.1:0-68115 GCA_903066815.1 Brachyrhaphis roseni
GGTGACCCTACCAGGGGCATAAAGCCCCAGACAGCATAGCTCCTAGGATCATTGGGACACTCAAACCCCTCCACCACGATAAGGTGACAGCCCAGGGAGAGGGCTGTCACCTTTAAATGATCTTAAAATTAAGATCATTTAAAAAAAAAAAAGTTTTTATTTATCATCCGGCTTCTTTTGTACATTATTTGGTGCAAATTATGTTGGTTAGAACTTGTCAAAATTATAATTATTTTATTTATTTGTGTTTTTTACGTATCTTGTCCAGCAGAGTGCCAATCAAAATGGTTGAAGGTGAAACCCAACAGGTTTACCTTCACGAGTGGAGCGTTACAGCTTTAGCTATGATTTATATATAAATATGAAAAAGTTTACTAGAAATTGCTTTGGGTTTATTTCAGATGTAGTAGAGAAGGTAATGAAAGGTGTGGGAAGAGACAGCAGGCTGTTAATCTGCTTCTACACCTGCAAAAAGAGAGAAAAACCCAAACATACAGATTATGAAGTAAAAATGCTTCTGGAGTTTTTGGGTGCAGATATTCATAAATCTGCGTTTTAAAAGCAGAAGTGTGAGGCGTTGATGTCGGGGTGTTTAACCCCAGTAAATGTCCGCCACAGTGTCGAGTCTGTTTCATTAACACCGACTAACATCCATGTCATCACCACAACCTTTCTCTGAGCCTGCAGCATGGTCTTCCTCCCCTACCCTCCTCTTCCTCTCATCTCACCTGCCTGCCTGTGTCTCACCTTCACTTTGACCCGAGGAAAGGCGAGTCCCGTCGACTGACCGGTGAGTTTCAGGTCCAGCGTTTAATCCGATCCCGTGGAGTTCTGTTCTTTTTCATTATGAAATCACGTGGATTTTCTCACTCCGACGACCTTCCAGCCGGAGGATTCTCAGACCGGATTAGAGGTCAACAGAAAGGTCACCAATTTTCCATCACAAAGCCATTAATCCTGAAAACTCGTCATTGTGTTCCCGCCATCTGTACGAGCCCACATGGCTCATTTTATCACTTTTCATCAATTTATGGGAAAATATGAACCTTCTCAAAGGAAAATTATCAAGGATTTATATTTATTTAAACATTCAAACATCTTAGAGTTAAAAAAAAATAAATTTAATAAATTAGAATATGCATTTTGATTTATTTCAGATAAAAAAACTTTTAATTTTTACACGTTTCTGCATTAAAAATGCAGCTTTTATTGATCTAATATAATATTCTAATTCTTAATTTAATGTTTTCATTATCTGTAATTAAATACCCATTATTTAATTATTAAAAATACATTTATTGAATACAAAAAATTGGTAGAAAATGGTAGATTATTACTATTTATCTGCATAATATATTGTAAAACACAACATACTGAAATAAAGCGATAGTATCCTAATTCATTATGACTGCATATAAATATTGATATATTAATTTTATTCAATAAATTACAATGTAATTAGAATAGAATTTAAAATGTTGTTCGATTTATTTTGATCCAAAAAGTGAATTCATTTCTTTAATCCTGGAAATGCAGATGATAAAAACCCGACTTTGTAATTCTCTTTATGTGTCACAGAAGGTTCAGGTCTGAGTAAAATGGTTTAAGTTTTTACTTTATAATTATATCAATGATTCAGGCTTGAAGCAAATTAAAACTTAATTCAGTTTCTCTGAAATAAATAATAAAAGGACTTAGTCATTTATTGTATCACTTATCAATTATTGTGACAAAAAGTTTTTGATTTATCGTTGTCATGGTAAATTTCAACTATTGATTTTTTTAATTATTTTTTTTAAACCTGACGATTGGACATGAAAAGTTATTTTTACTGTTTTATTCACTTTTTGTTCTACCAGAGTATCAATAAAATATCAGTAAATTTGAAAATATGATCAGATGCCGTCAATATTTGCAGTTTATTGATATAAATCATATTTGTTTTTAGTAAGTGGCATCCTGAACAGAACGTTTATTCTGTTTGTGGCTGAATGCTGCACCATGCAGTCACTGCCCTACCAACCTATTTATCACCTAAAAATGAAGTAATAGATATTAATTAATCTATTAATTAATATCTTCATCTGTATCACATTAATACCACAGACTAATCCATGTGGCCCTCCTGTGTTGCAGCTCTGGGTAAATGATGAAATGTGGTTTTGTCCTTTGCAGTCCAGCGCCAGCAGCAACGGTCCGGGCGGGTACAGCCAGCCGGGCCGGCACTCGGTGTCGGTGGAGGTCCAGATGCAGAGGCAGAGGCAGGAGGAGAGGGACTCGTTCGCCCAGGCGCAGCGGCAGTACAGCTCTCTTCCTCGGTGAGACGTTAACATATGCTAACGCTAGCATTAGCGTTAGCTCTCTCCCTCGGTGAGATGTTAACCCATGCTAACGCTAGCATTAGCATGGTCCTGGTTTATAATAGTTTGGTGTTTTTAATTATAGTTTAAAATTAGCTGAATTAGACAAACAGTCAGAACTAAGGTGTGTTTGCTTGTTTTTATTAGTTATTAAATATTGTTTTGTTTTTATTAGTAGTAGTTTTAGTCTTTTCATAGGTTTGTTCATTTTTACGTCCATTTTGATAATTTTTACATAAATTGTCATGAATATTTGTCAAACGTTACCATTTTCAAAAAATGTATTCAGTTATTGTTGAATAACCAACTGATGTGGCGGTAGTCCGCCATTTTGTGGACTAGTATAAACGCCGCCATTAGCAGTGTGGAGTGCCATAACGTACTGACAGCCAACATAAACAGCTTGTGTGAGGAAAAAATAAATCTGTCCTTCGGTTTGAAAGGCAAATAAATCGATTCATAAACACAAAAACAAAGGATATTACATCTATGTTATAATTTTTCCCCATTAGTTATCATTAACAAAAACTTTTTCTCAATTTTAGTTATTTTGTTTGTTTTCGTTATCTGTAATAACCTCAGTGCGCTCCCCTCAAATAACGCCTGATTGTTAGCATTAGCATCAAAGAGCAGCAGAAATCGGGTCAGAACCGGTGGGCTCCAAACATTTGCAGCTTTGATTGGAAGAAACAGATAAGGTCTCCGACGGATCTGGCAGGACTGTTTTCCTTTTTCCCTAATTTAATTCCCGTTGATCTGTGAGATCTGCCGGCTGCTTGTTCCAGGAAACGCTGACGTGTTTATTATTTACGGTTCTTCTGGGGCAGCTGGCGGGTCACTGGTTCCACTGGGACCAGTTACCTGTTTACCTGTCGACCAGTTGGTGTGGATTTCTTTTCATTCTTTCATTGATATTAGCTGCCAATTTCGACAGACGACACAAATCTTATAAAAAATGATGTTGAGTTTGCACTGCATTTTTCTCAGAAAATATTTTTAAAACTGACCAAAAAATTACTTAGCTGAATTTTTTTCATTTTTTTGTTTTCAAATCTTTTTTCTTCTTCTTATATTTTTTTTAAAATAATTTTGAATGTATTTTGTTGGTTAGAAACCTTTAAGATGTTTTGATGTCGGATAATTTAAGGTGGAATGGTTGGTATTTGACACAAAGTTGTGTTTTTCTCAGTCTGAGCGCTGAAGCTTCAGGGTGGTTGGGGTAAATAGTTCAAAACGTTTCTTTTTTAAATCAAAATAAACCTCCTTTTCCACCATAGAAGACTGAATCTGAAACCTCCTTAGGAATAAATTGTGACATTTTTGAGATTTTTTTGGAAGCTAGTTGCATTTCGAGGGACAGATTTGTGTTTGTGGTCGTCCTCAGAGGGTGAAACATCAGATTCAATAAAAAATGAGCCTCACAGAAACCGCCTGTGGGCATCTACCAGCCAGCAGCAGCTCCGTACGGGGATCCTGAACCGCCTCAGCGTCTCAGGCCCGCTCCGAGACCGACACGCATCGGACCTGACACACGGCAACGGCGGCGAACCCAGAGAAACGAGGCGGCCATCAGCCGGGTGTCATAAATCTGGGCAGCTTCACCAGGAAACATGCAGGAGGTGGAAGAACAAAATCCAGATGTGTGTCATCAGTTATCATTTCCATTTAGCCGCCTCTACCAAGGAAGGAGACCATTGAGCTGTTTAATTATAATCTATTCAGTAAGTCAGAATATAATTTTAAAAATGATCTATTTTAGTTTTTTTATTCAAACTCGTGGATTAATTCCTTTCATCAGGTGATAAAAGGCTGACTTTGTAATTGTCTTTATGTGTTGCAGAAGGTTCAGGTCTGGATAGAAAGGTTTAAATCTTTATTTCTGTTAATATCGATGATTGTGGCTTACAGCTACTGAAAACCGAAGATGTAGTTTCTCAGAAATGTTTTTAATTGTGTCCAAAGTGTGGAGCAGGGGCCTTTTGCGGCCCCTGGACTGATTTATTGTGGTCCTCCTGACCGCAATTTAACAATAGCACAATCTATAGGGCAAGTTAATGCTAAAAACTGGGTTACCTTTTTTTAAGTTTTGGATCTTTGATGATTTATGCATCACTTTCCTAAATTACCTGCTCAATTTATGGTTGAGCAGGTAAAGAAAACAATCTAAATATATTTTTTTTTGTTTGAAATAAAATATGTTTTGAATCTGGGCAGCTTCACCAGAAAACATTTAGGAGGTGGAAGAGAAAGATCCAGATGTGTCTACAGATATAATTTCCAGGAGGCCGCTCTGTCTTTGTGTGGCGCGTCCAAGGAGGAAGAAAAAGAAGAAGATCGTTGAGCTTTTGATTCAGAGCCATGCATAATTATCGCGTTTATCACCCAGCTGTGGAGAAATCGCATTATTCCTCAGTTTGGATTTCAGCAGGAAGTGGCGACAAAAGGATAAAAAATGGTGGAAATCCTTTAATGAGAACAGAGCGGAGCTTTGTTTTGCGTTCAGTGGAGATTGGTTCCAGTTGAAGACGGATACGCTGCTTGATGGGTGAGATAGGAAGAGTCGGCGCAGGTTGATTCTTCACACGCTCCGCTGGGTCCAATTTTCAGAGACCAGCGTCGCCGACACCCGATTTCATTTCACGTGTTGACAAAAGAGACCAAAGCTGCTCTGGTAGACGACGCCGAGGGAAACTATTCACACCGTTCTAACTTTTCTGAAAGGAAAAGGAAACAAAAAGACAATTTTAACTGGCTGTTTTAATAGTTCAAGCATCAAATATACCTTAAGACTCATTAATACGGTCAGTGGAAACCGTCTTAGTGATTCCATAAAAGCTAACGCTTACATTCTTCATCTCCGCTCTTTTGGGTTCAGCCAATCAGCACCAAGAAAACCAAACGGTGCTTCTGGATTGGCTGGTGTCATTGCGTCAAGGCAGAGGTCATTTTGACTGATGTCTGAGTTAATAAGTTAATTTAAAGCATTTCTCAACTGGGTTTCTTTCTATGATTACAAATTTGTAAAAACTTTCCGCTAGAGAGAAGCAGCGAACTCGATTTTAAAAACTTGTTATAAGAGGTTTCTTGTTTTATTGAGATAAAAATATGAGTTTGAGTTTGTTTGTTGCAATGAGTTTGAGTTTTATCTCCTTTCAACAAGTTTGTTTTTATAACAAGAAATTCTCGTTAAAATAATAATCTGACGTTTTAACAAAACATTTGGTCAAATGAGAAACTGTCGTTTTGTTATTAAACATGTTTAATGAGATTAAAAAACTTGTTATAACAGTAGACTTTAATTTTTATTAAACAAATTAACAACAAATTAATTGAAGTTAGAAACTCTTCAGCGAGCTAAAACGTAACAAGAAACTTTAATTTTTGTTTAAGGTTCAACAGTTTTGTTTTAATCAAGTAAATAGACTTGTTATAACAAAGTTTTTTTATGTTGAGTTTTATCTCCTTTCAACAAGTTTCTTGTTATATTGAAAAATTCTTGTTAAAATAATAATCTGACATTTTAACTACAAATTTGTTGTTGAAATTTGTTCTTCTGCTCTTCCAGACTGAAGAAATAAAATTCAGTTTCAAAAGTCCAAAATTTCCAACCTTGGAAATTTCAGATTTTCTAAGATTAACCGTTTCTTGCCCAAGCCCCTCCTCCAGTAGGAATGATTTTTGTTTGGCGCCCTCTGTAGCGCAGCACCCCTTTGCATGGAATGCTGCTCTCACAGTCGTTTCCTTGTTTTCCTCTTCCGCCATCAGACAACCCAGGAAGAATCCCAGCACCGTCTCCCAGGACTCCTGGGACAAGGCGTACCCACCTGGAGACGTCTTCCAGACGGCCAAAGACAACCCCCGGTACTCCAGCTACCAGGGCTCCCGGAACGGCTACCAGGGCGGCGGCGGGGGAGGAGTGAACGCCAGAGTCCTGCTGGAGGCCCAGGAGCTGCTGCGGCAGGAGCAGAGGCGCAGGGAGCAGGAAGCCAAAGGAAAAATGCTGCAGGAAGGCAGCGGGAACAGCGCCTACGAAGGGTACATCCCCCACCTGAAGGAGCCGGGGTCGCCGAAGGGCCCGTACCGACACGACGTCCCGCCTTCGCCGTCGCAGCTAGCTCGGCTCAATAGACTGGGGTCGGAAAAGGGAAGACTTTTTTATTCCTGAGGGGGGGGAAAATTAGCAAATTAGCATCAGAACGCAGACAACGGACTACTTAGCGGTCTTATAGCTTAGCGACTATCTTAAAGGCATGCGGGTGTTTGATGACCCGCACCAACTATCAGTCTCTCACCAACAACCACCAGACGCCCCGGTGCCTTGTCCATCCTCGTCGCCGTCACGGACCGACAATCAGGCAGAGGAGTGGGCGCGCGCACGAACGATGCGATCCAACTGCCGTTTTTCAGTTAGCTTCACAAAGCTAGCTTCAGAAAGCTAACTGCTCTGAAGCAGAGTGAGTTCCAACTGCCATTTTTCAGTTAGCTACAGAAAGCTAACTGCTCTGAAGGAGAGAGCGATCCAACTGCCGTTTTTCAGCTAGCTTCAGAAAGCTAACTGCTCTGAAGGAGAGAGCGATCCAACTGCCGTTTTTCAGTTAGCTTCAGAAAGCTAACTGCTCTGAAGGAGAGAGCGATCCAACTGCCGTTTTTCAGCTAGCTTCAGAAAGCTAACTGCTCTGAAGGAGAGAGCGATCCAACTGCCGTTTTTCAGCTAGCTTCAGAAAGCTAACTGCTCTGAAGCAGAGTGAGTTCCAACTGTCGTTTTTTCAGTTAGCTTTGAAAAGCTAACAGCTCTGAAGCAGAGTGAGTTCCGTTAGCTTCAGAAAGCTAACTGCTCTGAAGCAGAGTGAGTTCCAACTGCCGTTTTTCAGCTAGCTTCAGAAAGCTAACTGCTCTGAAGTTTTGTCTTATTTGACAGCTTTCCAGCTACCATTTTTAGCTGGCTTTCCGAAGCTAACTGAAAAACAGCAGTTGGAACGCTCTTTCCTTTATAGCAGTTAGGTTTATAAAGCTAACTGAAAAACAGTTAACTTAAAGGTCTTAGCTTTGGAAAGCTAACTGCTCTGAAGGAAGTAGCGTTCTAACTGCCATTTGTTCTGTTAGCTTCGGAAAGCTAACTGCTATGAAGGAATGAAAACAGGCCAGAGAGAAAGAGAGTGTGTGTGTGTGTTATTAATAAAAGCCCTCCTCATAAATGATTCATAGTGTGTGTTATCTCCTTGGAGGAGAGTCAGGCAGAGAGGGTAGGCATCTCTGATCCTCTAGCCTGGCCCCTCAGCGCAGCGCTGGGCTCCGCTCGCCCGCCTCCCTGCCTGTCTGTCTGGAGCTCCATCTTCTCCTTTCATTCTTCCTCTCTCTGTTCATTATGCTCCTTTCTTCTACCTCAACACCTCCATATTCGTACCCCCGCCTCCCTTCCTCCTCCTCTCTCCCGAATCGGCGCTCTGCACTGAATTTTTCATCAGAAGCCACCTGCTGCCTGCCGGAGCCAGAGAAACGGCGCCACCAGTGGCTCCGACAGAGAGCCCGGCTTCTGACACGATGAGCCGAATAAAAGGAGGCAGAATAAAGATCGGCGGGGAAACAATGCAGCTCCCAGTGTGAAATTAGCAGCAGCCCCTTTATACTGGTTTTTAACAAAAGACAAAATTGTCCTCCGGAGTTAATTGCTCCAAATTGCCATAATTGCTTTTTGTTGTTTTTTTTGTTTTTTTTATACCTATTTAAGCATTTAGCAGACACTCCTCGCTGCAGTGATTTTAAATAGAGGCAGCAGGTGGGTGTGGGGGGGGAGCGCATCCTGCTTTTAAAAACAGCAGTCGACAAATGAACCGAATGCTGCTGGATTACAAAGAGCAGGTTGGAAAACAGCAGGAAGCGTGTAAAAAACAGAGTTCCTTCATGCAGATGGGCTCAAGTTGTGAGTTTGATTCTGTAACGGCAGCAATGGAGGTTAATGTAGTCGCATTTGTGGCTCTCAGCTGGGAAAGTAAATGTAGAAAGTATGTACACCCCTTAAAGGTCATTTTGTACTGTGGCAAAAGCAAATGAGGTGGATTAGCACCTGATGGAATATCAACTCTACTGCCCATAAATTGAGCTGTAAGCATGTAATTAAACATAAACATGGTAGGCCTGACATTACTCTGAACTATAAAAACTCAAAATGTCAACTGGTAAAAAAAATTATTCAGATTTTCCAAAAATATAAACATTTCATGAACAGCAAATTTGATTAATCAGTAAATGAGCTAGTTTTGTTGTTTTTTTTGCCTAGCGCATTTTGCTAACTTTGAAAATGTTTAGCGCACTTAGCTTCCCCTAAATACATTTTTCTCAATAAAGCTCAAAATTTACTGTTTTATAAACTTTAATTTGGATAAAGTTCAGCATCTGTGTTGAACTTTGATTAATTGTCAAATTAGTTAAAAATTATTCCACTAGTTAAATGTTTAGTCATGCTGTTATTTTGAAGGCGGTGAAGACTGTTTACCTAGCAGTTCCATTTCCTGTTCTTACTTCTGTCTTTGTAACATAGTAAAACGTACAGAATAAAATATTAAATTGGTTCTCAAGGGTCGATATCATTTGAACGGAGGTTAGCGCGTTAGCATTAGCTTCTGCTAAATATTGTGTTGCTTAGCAGAACTAATGTTTACAGTTAGTGCTTTAGCGTTAGCTCGACCAATTTTATTGCTAGCGATGCCCGCCACTACTTAGCCGGGTTTTGTGATGCAAAAAATTTAACTCAGACAAATAATTTCATAATTTTTCCCACCTTTACACTTCAAAAACTCAAAATACTACCAAGTATTTTTGTTAAGTTTCTAGTGCAAATACACTTGAAATAAGACAAAACTAACATACAAGTAACTTTTCATCAAGAAAAAGGAGTTTGTTTTAAGTAAATAATTCTTGTATTTAGATAAACTGCTAGTTTTATAACGAGACATTTTTCCTGCTTTAGTGAAAAATCTGCCAATGAATCTAGTACTTTTTGTATCTATATTCATGAATTATTGACTTAAAACAATCATATTTATCTTGCTGAAAAGTTACTTTTAAGTCATAAGTGTACGAAGATATTTGCTCTAGAGACTTGAAAATACTTGGTAAGATTTTGTGTTTTTACAGTGTAACATGCCATTTATCCAGTTCAGTTCACAAAATAACCTTTAACTTTTCTAAAACACATTTAAAAACAGTTTTACTCCAAATTATATCATATATGTAGTCTGGTTAAGGATAGATGAAGGTCAACTGTACTACTGGGATTTTTCCATCGTCTTCTCATTTGTTAGCTAAAAGCCAAAGTTTGGAGAGAAATTATAAAATGTAAGAAGGATGTCAGAGCACAAAGGTATCAGTCAGGAGAAGACTATAAGAAAATGTACAGCAGTATCTATTGACAGTACCATGGAGATAATTGGAAATTATATAAAAACTGGATATTTTTCCCCTAAAAAAGAGGTTTTTGTCAAGTAATAAGGTATAAATAATCCAAAATGTCAGAAAGTTTTGGTTCAAACCAAAGAGAGAGAGCATAAGTTTCTGTTTGTGGATCACATTTAGATGATTTAATGTGAAAAGCTGCTGGAATCGGCCCTTAGGCTGGATGCTGCGAGGACCACAAGTGACTCTGCATTGATCTCCTGTGTGTTAGCGTCGGTAAAAACCTGGAAAAATTTAATTACAAGCTTGGTTTGTAACGTCTGGAGGTGGTAATTTTATTATTATTATTATTCCCGGCAGCTTGGAAAATGCTTATAGGCACATTTTCTGCTCCAGGACAAAAAGAATAAATTAGTTTCAGAGGAGCTTGAGTGCAAAACTGACCGTAACTAGCAAACAAACCAGATGGAGGTCCAACATTAAAGAGGAAATGAAAAATGGATGAAAAGATCAGATTTTATCAAAATGAGTCTTCAACCTGAGGAGATTTTAAAACATGCAGAGATTCTTTTCTGACGTTTGATGCTTTTAATCCCACATTCAGACCACAGGAAGTGTTTCTCTGATATCTCAAAAAGTGCCTAAGAACATATATCTGAACATTTCACACAAAGTCAGACTCGATGTGATTCGTTTCACAGAACTGCCTGTGGATCGACAGCGAGAGGCGGCCATCACCATCAGTGTTCATGTCCTGTTTATCTTCAGCCATAATGTTTATTGTTTTGTTTTGATGATGCATAACTGAAATGGAAGTAAAAAAAAAAGAAGAAGCTGATGTGCAATTGTTTTGTTTCCAGAAGTCTTTTACATGATGTTTGGAGAAATGTAAACACTTTTTCTGTACGTATCAAGTTGGGAATAAAGCAGAAAGCTGTTCCCGTTTCGTTATGTTTCGTTCTTTGTTTCTGATCATCCAATCAGACGTCGGTGATGTGATGACATCACTGCTTCCTGATGTCGCAACAGGATGTTTCACACATGTGAAAACGACGGTGAAGCATGTCTTGAGTTAATTTCCATAATGCCGCGGTGCTTCCTGTTGAGTCCGGCCTCATTGTTCACTGGGGACCTGTTGAGCTGCTACTGTGTTTTGTTCTAAAGGTTAAAGGTGACGTTCAGACAAACACAATTAAAGCTGCTTCAGACGGGGAAGGCCGGAGGAGTCCTCTGATGACTGCTGTGAACAACATTTCTTGTTTTTCTTTCATTTTTTTTAACACTTAAATGGAACCTACTATGAAAAATTCACATTTTGCACATTTTTGTCTTTCCATTTGGAAGACTTCTAAAACCAAACCAACCCACTCAGCTACTATTTGTCTATAAATTAATGTTTTTTGGTGTCTGGAAAGTGAGCCCTTTGAAATGTCTTTGGAATGTAACGTCACACATTAGCTGTTACCTAGCAACCCCGGTGGAATTCCGCCCGTTACCTGGCAACCCCGGCTGAGTTCCAGCATGTTTGATCACCTGGTTTTACCGCTGCACTGTACAATGGCTGCTGGAAAAGACAAGTCTTTTGTTGTTGAATTACCGTGACGAAACCACTTGCTGCATTCTTGTTGGTTGCACAGGAGGCTCCGCTTCTGCTTTTCAAATACAGCTCTGTAAAAACTTTAAGAGGCTACTTAAAATGAACAGTTTCTCTGATTTTACCTTTTATATGTGTATGTTTTTACTTTTATTCGAGTAAAAATATGTTGAAGTGAAATTTTTTGGGTTCTCTACCCATTTCTTTTTGTTTATAAAAAGACAGAATGAAAGTAGAGCTCATTTGTTTATTGCTTAAAGTAATTTTCATTAGCGGCAACTTTAATTAAATTACGTTCAAATAAATCAGGAGCAGGCGCTCTGAGGCAGCGAAAGATTTAATCAATTATTGTGGATATTTTACTTTTCTTTTTGACCTTTAATGCACCTAAATAAATTAACAGTCCATATTTTATTGCATTTTTTGGGGTTAATTTACAGATTTCAGCTCTGCAGGGAACAGATTAATAAATAAGAAGCCAGTGGAATGTTTTTATTGTTTTAACGGAAACAGAGATGATGTTTGCTAGTTTTTTCTGTAAATTCGTATCGGGGCAGAGGAAACCTCTGGACTCAGACATCTGGAAAGAGGGTGAGAGTTTCCCAACCGGTCCATAAAACGATCTGGACCTCTCAGATTTACAGCGAGTATCTGAATATATTTGTTCCACATAACGATCCGTGGCCAAACCGGCTGGTTTTCCCAACTACTAGACAGACAAAATGGCCGACCAAAGCCAGAACTGTTTATGTTACAACAGTTTTATTATATAAAAGACCAAAAACCCTTTTGTAATGATAGATGCAGAATAATTTGACCCTCTGAACTAAAGTGTTTCAGTGAATCAGGAGTGAAGTCGGTCGGTTCTGATGCAGCCGGTTGAAGGTTCACTAGAGAAACGTGTCTGCTGGGATCAGGTCCAGCTGGAATTGTCTTTGTGGGAAAAAAAAGGTTTTATTTACCTTGACTCAAATAAATCATGTTGCCTCACTTGGTGCCTGACGGGCCTCAGCAGAACGAAGCTGAGGCAGAAAGGCCTGGCCATCCATCCATCATCCATCCATCCATCATCCATCCATTCATCATCCATTCATCATCCATCCATCATTCATCCACCCATCCATCCATTCATCATCCATCCATTCATCCATCCACCCATCCATCATCCATTCATCATTCATCCATCCATCATGCATCCATCCATTCATCATCCATCCATTCATCATCCATTCATCATCCATCCATCATTCATCCACCCATCCATCCATTCATCATCCATCCATCATCCATCCATCCATCATCCATCCATTCATCATCCATCCGTCCATCCATAAATTATTAATGGGCCCAAATATCCTTTATTCTGATATTTGAACCCTGAATGTTATTTCAATTTATTTCTAACTTTTATAACTTTCCATCACCTGAATGACCCTAAAGTTGCTGATCAGCCTCTGTTATTGTTGTTTTTGTGTTTTCTCTGTATTTCCTGTCCGCCATGTTGGACCTGCTGCGATGCTCCACCAATCAGAGCCACCTGTTGAAGCTCCACTTCTCAAACCTGGAGGTGTTTCCTTCTTGGACTGCTGTTCCTCCCAGAGATGGGACTCTAAAAATAAACCCGGCTCTTCTCTCCGTCGTTCTGCAGGTGGAGAAACTTTTTTTTTTATCCTTCCTGCCGTCTTTCAGGAGCAGGTGAATGTTTGCTGTTCAGGCAGCGCTTTGGGCTGAGAGACTTGATGTCTGCTGAGAAGCCCAACTTTAACTTTGTGATATTTCTGTCAGTTTGTGGGATTTTTCTGTTCGTAGCGGATAAAAATGCAGCCGCCATATTGAAAACAAACGAACAGGGAAGCCAGGTGGCGGTCTGGTTTAACAGGAAGTTAAAGATTGACTGTTTAGGAAACTGAGCGGCTCCAGTTTCCACATTTAAAGTCTGAATAAATTTAATTTATTTACATTGCGATAAAACATGAAGCAGAACTATATTCTATTTATTCTTCCATCCATCCACATTTAAGGTCTGAATGAATATTTTAGTCTTTATATTTCAGTAAAACTTGGATATTTGAAGAAGTTGAAGTAAAAAAACAAATGGCCGTCTGGGTTCTGGCTGAGTTTTTATTGGACAGAAAGATTCACTGAACAGAACCAGATGTTGGGTCAACATGAGCCGTTGGGATAAATCAACATGGCGGAGGGTCATTTCCACCTGCTGAGGTGTCGCTGTTGAACATCTGGATTTACACAACCTGACAACATGCATGAAAGCTGTGTGTGTTTTAACATTTCTCACCTTGTGAGGACAATTTTCTCTAACTAATAATACACTGTGAGGACCAAATACTCCTGATGGGGATAAAACAACAAATACTTGTTGTTTTTGAATAATATGAAAAAGAATGTAGATAAAATATATTTGTCTAATTCTAGATGTTCCATTAAAATGCCTGAACAATAACTGTTCAGTTATGTTTTATATTTTAGTTTAATACAATTGCATTATTTTTTTATACACAAAAGTTTCCAGGGGAACTTTTGTATTGTGTTTCTGGTTTGCCTCTAAATCTGACGCACAAGCTACATCCGCTAACAGACGATAAAGCTGCTTCTTTTATTCCACCGGAGTTTAATTTTTTTCTGTAAAACCCAATCTGATTGGACGCTGGAAAAGACTATTGTTGTGCTAAAAGGAGTTAGAGACTGGTTTAGATTAAAATTAATTGAATAAATTGCAAGGTTTGTAATTAATCGCATTTTAATCAAAAACCATAACCAACATTCTCAATTTAAGAAACCGTTTTCCTGCTACGTTACATTTAAGCTAAAAAACACAAATATATTTATTGTTTTTAATCTGTTATTTTGGCTTTTAAACCATCGGATTTCAACTTCTGTGTGGCAATTCACGTAACTTTGAAAACTATATAATTCTTTAGAAATGTGGACCGCAGAAGCTAACATTAGCGTTAGCATCTGTGCTGAGGCTACATGCTTAGCATTGAGATAGATTTGAATAGTTTCGCTAATAAGCTAACTTTATTTTATCATTCTAGTGCTGCAGGTTGCAGACACTTGGCCTAGTCAAAGTCCAGACCTAAACACAGTGGATAATCTGAGCCAAAAACTGAGATAACTCCCAGTAAATTTGAGTCATTTGTGAATAATTTCAGTCTGTAGATGTTATAGAGTCACACTGAAAAAAGAAACCACACATTTTAGAAACATTGAAACTGATTTATTTTCCTCCCACTTCACTGATTTTCACAACTTCATGTTGGTTCTCCACCTAAAATCGAGACAAAAACCAAAGGTTTAGGGACGTGAAAACATTTTAATGTACATTAGGCTTCATACAACACTGATTTTCTTTTTTTTTAAAAAAAAGAATCCAATTTACACCAAGACGGAGATTAAGGCGTTCTCGTCACCTTCTGCTCGTCTATATCAGTCGTTCACATAAATAGAAATCACACCTTCAGCCTGGAAATGCTTCAAGTCTGCAGCAGAAATATTACAACGTCTTTATTCTGCAGACGGAGCAGCAGAGGAGGAGAAAAGCTCAGACTTTGGGCGACGTAGATGGACGGGTCCCGGCCTCGGGTCACTGGCTCCATGTTTTTCATTTGGCGTCCCTATCTGGGCCGCTCGCCGCTCTTTATTTCCTATTAGAAAGAGAAATGCCTAACCAGGAGAAGTGCTGGAGAAAGAAGGCAGAAGCACATGAAACAAAATGGCTTTCAATCACGCAGCGGTGGAAGGCCAGAGGTGCCTTATTTTCTCCTCCACAATGTCGGCTGCTTTTTATTTCCAGCCTCCTTTCATCGGCTCTCAGCCCTGAGCTTTTAAATCACATAAAAACATGTTTGCACACGCTTCACATGGCTCTGATTGGCTCTGCAGCTGAAGCTGGATGCTAATCCACTCATTTTTAGGTCCCATTTAGGTGTTTCTGCAGAAGTTTTGTCATCTAAAGCAGTGATTCCCAACCACGTGAAAACATGAACTTATCAAAAAAAGTAAGTTTGTGTCTCATTAAAGCTTAGTTGAATAATGGAAACAAAGCAAACCTAATATACTTATATATATTTTAGTTTGATTAAATGTCTGGTTATTTATTTTTTATAACAAAGGAAGGTTTATCTTTTTTAAATTTTATATTTATTGATAGACATATTGATTCTTGTTTAATTTGAGATGAAAAGAATAAAATGTCTGATAATTATAAAGGTGTATTAAGGCCATTGTAGATTTTTTTTTAAAGGAGTAAATATCCATCAAAAATTTAACATTAATTTTCTGTGAAATTTTCTTTTGTAAATTTCTACCTTTCAAAAGTGAAAAATGTTCTATGAAGTCTAAAATTATTAGATAAATTTTAGATATTTACACTTTTTAAAAGAAAAATGTCAGATTAATCTCAAATTACTGAGCTCCGAAAGTAAGAAAAATAAATAAAAACAAAAGAACAAAAACTAAGAAATTCTGAGAATAATCAGTTTTGGAAAAACATGGAAATCTCTGAGCTCCTTAAGTTAAATAATTCACAACCTTTTTACAGCAAATTGTCCTGTAAAGATTTCTTTCTTCTTTCAAGGAGGAACTTGGAAGATTTTTGACTTTTCAAACTCATCAAATTTCCAAAAGCCAAATTTCTAAGTTTTGAAAATCAAAA
The DNA here is from genome assembly GCA_903066815.1 of Brachyrhaphis roseni. Lineage (NCBI taxonomy): Eukaryota > Metazoa > Chordata > Actinopteri > Cyprinodontiformes > Poeciliidae > Brachyrhaphis > Brachyrhaphis roseni. Next base: position 16,022 of record CAEFZY010030642.1, read on the forward strand.
GTTTGTTTCTGAAAATTTGAGATTAATCTCAAAATTTCAGAGCTTTTCTTGTGAGTTTTTTTTTTCTATCTCCAATGGCTCCAATACGCCATCAGTTTTTCTAGCAAATGTTAAACTTTTCAAATTCAGAAATTTCAGAAGGGTTTTTTATTTTTTTTTTAGAAAATTTCTGAGATCTCAAAATTTAAGGGTCTTTTTGGCGGAAATTTACTTCTTCTTTTTTTTTTCTACATACATTATCCCTAAACGCCATCATAGCCGCTTTAGTAACAGATTCTCAACATTTCAAAATAGACAAATTCTGCCCCTTCTGGTTTTTGTTGCTTTCTGGCAGTGCTACAGCGCCACTCATAGGCCTGGCAGACCTACTACACCATTTTCTTTACATCCTGTCGTGTGGACATACTTTTTTTTTTTCTTAATCACTTACAAAAATTACACCACGCTTGTTTCCATTCATACACGACCTTAGAGTCAGACAGGTTTAAAGAAAGAGACACAAACATGAGGAATTAGAAATAAAGCACGTTATGAAGCCGGCGTTGAGCTCTTCCTGTGTGACAGTGATGAATAAGCGTTATTAAGCAGCAGACACCGACCCGGTTGGGTCATTAATCTTCATCTGGACCATCACTGGACCCGTTCCTGGTCCGGCCGCCACATGTACGCGTTCCGATGTCAATAACACAAAGGAAGCAGAACCACTCGCTCACGTTCTGACGTCTTCTCTTTAAGCAAAACCAACCATCAGCGTTTGACACACAAGGCGACCTCAATCAATCACTGTGATTAGCTTCTGGTTTGGCTAATTCTCCACTCTGTAACAGAAGCCCTGCTGAGTCCGGGTGTCGCATTGCGGCTTCTGGTGGGACACTTCAGACCAGGATGAAGAGTTTTACTGCATGTCGTCCCATTTCCTGTGTGGTAAATGCCACAGGAATCCGTTTTTATATGTTTAAGTGGCTAAGTTGAACTTGAGATGGACCAATTCACTTTTTCACTTCTGATAACAGATATCTGATATTATCAGAGTAAAAGATCAATATGATTCTTACAACTTTGTCACATTTTTAAAGAAATATTTGAGTCACATAGTGAAGAAGAAGTTTTATCTAAAACATTCACCTGGTATTTTTATTTGTATTTTTTACCAGCATGTTTAATTTTATCCCTTCAACTTTGTGTTTGTTTTTCGGTTTACCTGCACTCACAGATTTCAGTCGGTGAAGGTAAATATTGTTATGAAATAGTCTCCAACACGGTCATTTCTACAGCAAATCTATAAATTTATAACAGAGAGAGAATTTAAAAGAGCGGCCTTGCTCTTAGCTATGTTTGTAAAATAATATTTCAGAATAAGAAGTGGAGAAAAACTCCCACCTGGAGGCTTACAGTGAATGTTTTCAGATAAGATGACCCTGATTGAGGCAGATTTTATGCAGAAGTCTTAACCTGATTGGATTACAGTTACTTTCCTCCCTCTTTTTACGTCTTTATCCTCTCCTCGTTGTTTCCACATCCTGCCCTGCAAACAGCTCGCCCACCACCGCAGTCATGGTCCAGATTTGGCCCCTGGTCCCAGCATGTAATGGCAGACAGGGTTAGCCTGCCTTATCCTACACATGCAGCTTATCTGGGACTGCAGGGACTGAACAAAACAAAACTAAATAAGGCATTTGGTGCCATCAAGACGGCAGATTTTCTCCTCAGCCTCGAGCAAAAACTCTTTGTTCGATCAAACAGGCGGCTGCGGTTTAGCTGCTGCAGAGACGTTCATTTATACCCATCATGCTCTTCAACATGAAGTCAGATCCACATTTAGTTAGCTATGATATAAACATAATGAGAAAATGGTTGGTACTTGTCTGTTAATGACCAAATAAGCCTACAATAGACACTAAAATAACTTGAAACTGACAAAAGCAACATTACATAAAATTTTTCTAAACACTGATCAGTAAAAATCTGATGTTGCTTTTGAATATTTGGTTCAACTGAATTATAAAAAAAACCCCTAATAGTTTAAGTTAACTAAACACTGGGTTTAGATATGAGTTTGCTAACAACTTGGTTAATAAGCTTGCTAACTTTGTTAGCTTCAAGCTAAATTAAGTATTTAGTTTGAAGCTAGCTAAGCTAGTAAGTGACTTGGTTAGCTTGATAACTAAGTATTTACCTTCAAACTAAATAGTTAGTTTGGGGCTCAATATGTACTTGGTAAGCAAAATATTTAGCTAGCTCAGAGCTAACTAACCATTTCATCAACTCAGAGCTTGATAGCAGCTTAAACGTTAGCTTGCTCTTTACATATTTAGGTTGTAGATAAATATCTAGTTTCAGAACTAAATATTTAGCTTGGTAAATAAATATTAAGTCTGAAACTGAGATTTAAAAATAAATCCATAACATAATAAAAAAAGTTAATATTTTCACCATGACAGGCCAATTATTTCTAATTATTGACTGTATGAATCACACTCCAGAGTCACAGCAGGTAGATTAAAAATGACAAATTAAATCACATTTTCTATTAAATGTCCCTGAATTATTATTATTACAGTCACAGCTTTTCTACTGTGGTTTAAGAAAATGCAAACTAGTCTGAAAGATCAAGTTTCATTCCTCAAAGCTTCACATTTTGTGAACTCGTGTTTTCCTTTGACCTTTTGGTAATGACTGCGGCGCTCGTCCCCCCCCGCTGCGGATAGATCTTCCTCAACGAGCAAATGTTTTGCGCTCCTTTGGCAGTTAACCTTTGCTCACATCTGCTCTGGTCCATCAGCTGCCAGACCTGCTGATATCATTGATTTGTGTTCCACATGCAGACCTGCTGTAACTCCTGGACGTCCTCCTCCAAAGATCACATTTCGTGAATCCTGTCTTCCTGCTGGTCTGGCTCTGCTGCTCTTTCTAGAGACGATAGAAGCAGATCCTCTATTTCCACAATAAATGCGATTTAACCAGACTGAGAGCAGCTAAATGTTCATTACAACGCACTTCGGGGTCGTTTACGCGCCGTGTGTTTTACATTTCAGGCTCATCTTTGCTCTCTTCTGCTTACAGCCAATTCCAGCAGCCTTATCGTGTTTAGGAGTGAAGCTGTTTGACATGCATTACGTGGTTCTGTCCATTTACACTCCATCAAAATAAAAGCCTGGGCCCATCTATCCATAAACGCTGGGGTTATGGATATAATATAGATAAGTCTTTCTGCTCCTGCTCTCTCTGAATTGAAGCAATTTTCTGATCCCGTCGTGCAGAAATGCTGCAGCATACAGAAATGTTTCTCCTCAAACCTGCAGGGATTAAAACACACAAAGCATCACTTTTATTCCAACAGTCAGGTTTAATGTTAGGTGATTTATGGCTCAATAAGAGTAAATGAATAATGTTGGTGAAACTTGTGGATCTGTTGAACTTAAACTACCTCTTTTTAATATTCTCTTTTGTAACATTTAAGTAGACCTAAAACTCACAAAGGCATTTAAAGACCAAATCCTGCATTTCCATTACAGATGTGTGCAAAACTTAGTTGAAAAACACAATTTTGTCATTGCAGTTTCCATTAAACACAATTTCTTACGCAATCGCACGCTTTGAGAAATTAAAAAAGAAGCTGCGCCATTGACCTCCTACCACCACTTCCTGTGTTAGTAGTGGTGGTTTTCCGCCAGTGACATCATTGGGTTGTTGATCATGTGTCTCCTGTGATGACTGACTCACCTGTTGGTGGAAGCTAGAGCGATACGTTAAATATATCAATACCTTGGTAAGTATTTTCCTTCACTGACTAAATACTGGTGAAATGGAGGGTAGCAGCTAAGCTAACTATGCTAAAAGGTTGATAATCACACGAGTCTACGCACCTCAGAGAAAAAATGGATTGAAAGCTGAAGTTCTGTTTTTTTGTCGTTCTTTTCCTTTTTTGAATGCCTGACTTTGTTTATTTTTCTTGGCAGCATGTTGTTGTTGTTGTCATCCATTGTAAACGCCATCTGTCAGGAACAAACCATTTCATGCAGATACAGGGGGGTGTTCACTAAATAGGGATTTGTTTGGGTTGTTTGGTCTGGGAGTGACAGAATTTTACTTTTACCGCCAAAAACAATTAAAAATACCCATTTTATTATTGACAGGGGCCCAAAAAATGTTTTTTTCCCCATTTATGTAGAAGATATTTGTCCCTTTTTCGTGTGGGACCCTAACACGTAGTTCTCGTGTGACGTCACACGTGTAAACTTTGTAACTGACGGGCTCTTGGCAGGCCGTTGCTATGGAGTTGCTATGACAACAGTAAGGAATCCACAAGCCCAGAACGACCTCTGACCTCTCACCTCGTTCCTGTCTCTAACTTATGAGCAGTATAAAACATTACATCTATTACTTGATTAACTAACTTACAAGTAGCTTTTCAGCAAAATATAAAATCTTGTTTTAAGTCAGTAATTTCTTAATATTGATTTTTGAAAAAGCTCCATTGGCAGATTATTTCACTTATAAACTTATACCAAGGAGGAAATGTTGTTATAAGTGAAATGATCTGCCAATGAAACTAGTACAGTTTTAAAAATCAATATTATAGAATCACTGAGTTAAAACAGGATTTTATATCTGGTTGAGAAGTTGCTTGTAAGTTAGTTTTGTCTTATTTTAACTGTGCTAAAATATTTGCACTAGAAACTAAACCAAAAACACTTTTCAAGGTTTTGTTTGATTCCTTTTGGATCTTCATTTCCCTTTTCACTATTCAAAAATAAAAACATTTAACTTTTCCTCCAGCACCTCTGCGCATACGTCTATTTATCAGTATTTTTGCAGCAAAAAAGGGTTTTTGAATTGAGATTGTTGCTTATTTATAGTTTTCAATCATTTGTGGTTTATTACAGAACGTGCAATTGCGATTAATTCAGCTTTCATTCTGAGTAAAAGTAGGTGAAATCTTCATGAGCTCCATCTCATGTTTTATGAAATATCTGTATGATTACAAACAGATGAAAGCAGTGAAAACACAAACCCTGTTCCGTCTATAAATCAGTTTTAAGCCCATATTGCACATGAGACGAGCCCAGCAGATTTGTCACCTCTGTTCTTCATTTTGCGGCCTCCTTCAAGCCTTCTCCTCTTCCCGTTACGCGCTTCGACCGGCGTCTCAAGCCTCTCAATCATCTCCATCCTCTTTGATCGAAGTCCAGCTTCTAGTGCCGCTGGAACACGGAGGACTTGGTAGGTGCAGCTGCCATCTTACACAGATATTACATCATGTTTATCTATGGAGGAGCGAAGATTCACACCGGCTTTGATCTTGACTGTCTTCTGCCCTTCTGCCTCCCTTGGGTTGGATACAAGTGAAGGCCATAACTTCTCTTAGATTAAAGCGACTAAATCCCCTTTTACCGGCGACCAGAGATGCAATTGGTTGACCCTTGACTTTTGACCCGTCCCATGAGGGCTGCAGAAATAATAAAACCCTGTTAACCAAACTCTCTGGGGGGGAAAAAGCAGCAGGATGACTTTGAAGCGTCAAATCAGTGCGACCTTGCTCTCCGTTCGTACTGGAAAGAAGAAAAGGATTCGTTATGGCGAGGTCGAGACGTCGCCTTCTCGGAGAACCCGGTGCTGGATGCTGCAAATCCCCTGAAATCCGTCTTGACTTTTTATTTTCGACTGATTCTGAGCCACCTGACTCTTCGCCCCGACACTTATCCGCCTCGGACGTTCAGGCTTTTCTCCATTAAGGCTGGAGGAAAGTGGGACTTTCACCCCATCATGCTTTCTATTTGCTAGCGGCTGCTCTGCTTCACGTACCCCTGAGCTACAGTCGCTCAGAAATAACAGATTACCATAGAGGTCAGACACAGTTTATGGAAAATTTTATTTATTCACCAGGAAAATCCCAATGAGATTTAAAAAAATAAATTTTGCAAGAGAATCCTGGCCAAAAGTGGCGGCAGCACACAGTTTATTTATTTATTGTTTTTATTATTATTATTTGTCATTCTAAATTTGAACATTTCAGATCTTATTCCAAATATTTGTACATTTGGTGTTAGTTTTAGGCATAATCTTATGTTTTAAATAATCTACGACCTTGTCCACACGTAGGCGGATATCAGGGAAATCGATTATTTTTATACAATTTGGCCTTTCATCCACATGTAACCTCTGTTTAATAGCACTAAAAACAATTGATAATAAAAAACTCTGGCCAAAATGAAGACTTATGAATTCTCCTTTTTTTGTGTTTGCTGTGTGATCTCCTGCCGCCATGTTTAACTCCTAACAGGAAGTGGTTTCTGTTTTGAAGGATTGCGATTGGACAAAAATAAGTCGGATTTCGGTGGTTTGCCTGTTACTGCCGGGTGAAGGTATCCTAAGAGTGAGTCCTAATTCAGTCCTTTTAGACCGCGAGGAACCGAGGAGAGCAGCTATGAAAGTTGGTGATCTAATGGTGAACCTTTAAATTTGTTTTGTTGCATTTTGGCTCCAATCCCTTTTTGTATCAAAATCGCATTTCAAAATTACTTATCTGCTTTAAAAACAATGTAAATTTGGATTGTAATGTATTTTTTTGTCATATTGTTGAGATCTCTGGCTCTCCATTTCCCTTTTCACTATTCAAAAATAAAAACATTTTGATGCCAAACTTCACCTTCAAGTTATAAAGGTTGGTAAACCAGCAATTGGAGTAACAGGAGATCACGTGAAGGTCAGCACTGTCATGCCACTGTGTGTGAAACTAGCATACGCTACCCTTTAGCGTACGTGTGCATTTTGTTTGTACATGAGGCCTCTGATAGTGGAAAAAGGAGTTTAACTTATCACTAATGTACAATGGGCCTGAACCCTCAGGGACTTTGAAAACAAACAACTTTCTAAAAATCAATAAAGTATCTCTCTGGTACAGCTGTGTCGTAGCTGGAATGATGTGTTATTTCCAGGCCAGGACACTGGGTCAAGGATACCTGCTATGGGGGAAGAATGGCTACAGAGCTGGCAGTAATGCAGAGAAAGTCCTGAAGAATAGATACAAATATTCCCCAAACTTTAACAACAATGTTCAGATTCAATATTTATTCTGATCTGTTCCTTAGATGTTTTGGAATTTACTCTATTAAAATGGGTAAAGTTACCAGCTTTAACCATTACGTGTTTCCATTGCTAGCTTTAGCATTAGCTTGTACACTACCAGACAAATTTAAGAGCAATAAACTGGATATTTTTCAGTTATTTGATTCTGTCCTCTAACAGTCCGATATAGATGACTAGCTTCCTGTAACTGCTAGCTGTAAACTCTTAGCCACCTTATTAATTTATTGTAGCTGCAAGCTGTGCTGTTGTGCTAATTCAGCTTGTATCTGGGCAAGAGCTAGCAACATAACTTGCAAGCTGTTCATTACAGTTGAGCAGCTAGCATGTTTATATGTTGGCATTATTTTGACTTTGAAGGGAGGTTGTCATGAGGTGGTGCAGAACCAAAGTTGTGGATCATTAGGATAAGTATTGTTGAATTTTAGCTAGAGTTAGCATGTAGCTACTGAATAAAGGTGGTCCAAGCATAGTGCCTTGAGGAACTCTACCTCAGATTTTTATTTAAACAGAATTATAATTGCAAATATCCAACCTTTTTTCAATCTAATATTCACTTGAATGTAATTATAGTTTGATTTAATTTGTATCTGTTTTGCAAGTTTTTGAAAAGGATTTGTTGTTTGTTTGTTGTTGTTTTTTCAAATTTTCTACTAATTTGTACTTTGATCAAATCTTGCCCTGATGAATTAGCATCACAGGTTTGCTACTGCATGGAGCTCTTGTCCTTTTCCTAAGGACACCCAAACAAATACAGGACAAAACAGCATGTGGATGACCTGTATTTCTCAGACTGTGGCTTAATTTGCCTGTAAGGTAAGCCAGGGGAAGAGCAGAGTGGGAATGGGGGCATGGAGGCAGCAGGGTAAACAAGCTTCAAAGCCCCAGCAGAAGCCTTAGTCTTGACCGAGGGTGAAGAACGACTCATTAGTTACACACCAGGCACCATCTGGAGTAATCACACCCAACGCTCTGGACTTTATCTCTCTGATCTTGACACACGTTAAGCTTTTCAGAAATGAAAACACCAGCAAAACCAAATCAGGCCTGATATTTTTATAAGATTTCATCTGAAAAGCTGCTTGCTTAAGTACAAGGTGCAGAAAACCACGTTCAGCAAGTTGACAAGAAATCTCCAAGTTAAAAAATAAAACAGACGCCGTATCTGAGACGTGTCTAGAGAGAACTGAGCGTTCCTCATAGGTTATAAACAACTTTATCTGTCGAGGACGTTATAGATTTGAAACAAACAGATTGGCTCTCCATACTAACCAGGTGTGTTTTTAGCCTTGATATGAAGGAACTCTGTGTTTCGCCTGGTTTGCAGTTTTCTGGATGTCTGTTCCAGATTTGCGGTGTGTAGAAGCTGAATGCTGCGTCTCTCGCTGTCGTTTCTATCAACTTATTTTACTATTTTGATCACGTAAAGCCAACAAAAACCTGTTCAAAGAGAAATTACCGCGTGTCCGCCTCCTGCCACATTCCTCTCTCCAGACTTCATTCCCCCTCTCACTGTTTCTCTGGTCATCTGATGATTGATAACTGGGCAGCAGATGTTTCAGGAAGTAGACTATTGATGACTATCCCGGAGGAGCGCCCTGATTGGACCTCGCCGGCCCCCCTCCGCCCCGCCGGCCCCTTCAAGTCCATCCATCACTGGCTAAAATTGGAAGCTGGCCTTGAGTGTCAGCGTTGAGGTGCGGATGGGAAGGACGCTGATGAGATGCGCTGATTTGAGTGCTGTGTGGCGTCCCAGGGGGGCAAGGGACGTTCGTTTATGGACTCCTGCAACAGATACGGTTTTATTTAAGCCTTTTGTCTGCAGGTTGTCAAAACTGCAACGAGTTTTCTGAAAGCAATATAGACACATTGCATGTTATTGTTTATATCTGGAGAGCAAAAAGTCGAATCTGTTACACGCTAAAACTTGTCACAAAGCAGATTTTGCTGGACGATAAATTGTCCCAGAAGTTATTGTGATAAACAATAATATTGTTGTGTTGAGACATTTTTCAACTAACATGATAGCGGCAAAATAATAATCCAAGAACTCATTCCCAAAAATGTAACTTTAAATTCTAATTAACATTTAACACTGGAACTGGAAGACATTTTTAATATCCAAAATAAATAAATAACGAGATGTGTTTTAAAACACACCTGTTCAGAATGGAGAGCCATTCATTCGAAATTAAATATTTTAAAATATACAATATATAAAAATCTTCCATTAAAGAGCTAAAAGTGAAAAAAAAAGGTTAAAAAAATACACAGCGATAGTAGATTAGCTAATTTAACTGAATCGAAACACAGAGTTCTGCAGCTCACCTCTATGGTCGTCCAAGTCAAGCTAGCATAATTTAGCACACTGCAATGGAAACAGGTTTTGATGCCAGAGTTGTTTTGGTGTAAGGCTTTTAATCATTTGTTTCTCTCTGGTCATCAGTTTTAGTTAAGTTGGCGCCGATGTTTCACAAAATCACCAAATTGCTGTGGAAACTTCAAGCAGAACGTCTTGGACACATTTGAAAAGTCTCTTCAGATGAATGTTTGTTACTGGAGCTAAATAAATTTAAATATTATGTACAGTAAGGATGTTTTTAAGGCCTATCAGTGAGTTTTTATCCAGAGGGTAACGTGTTTTTTCCCCCCAGTTATTCATAAAGACACAGAAAACCCCAGGCTCCCCTCCTGAAGGTAGATAATATTGGTTTGTCTAAGCAGACGGAGACCTGTCCTCCATGTGCTGATGCTGGGGGTTTTTCAGCTGCAGTGTTCAGTCCGTTCGACGGGGTGCAAAAAGCAATTCTGCCCTGAAAGATTTGAGAAACAGTGCAATCGTAGTGAATTTAAATGGGTTCAGGGCCCTGCGTACAGATGGCTGGGTGCACAGCCAGATACGGCGCTCAGTAGTTCAGAGCTCGCTCTCTTCCCTCCTCTAAACGTCGCCTCTCTTTTTCTTATTGCTTCCTTTATCACTCTGCTCCTTTGCAACACTTATACACATGTGTATGTTAAAAGAAACACATCAAGAAGGAGGCGTTTTCTTTTTTCTCACCGCCTGCCTTTCATCATCTTGATCACTCCGGCTCCCTGTTTCTCTCAAAGCAGAGGATTAAGATAAAGCGTTAGCTCCTGAAACTCTCGTCTTTACCCTTTTTACTGTTTCCAAACTCTGAGACATGAGACAAAGAAGCAACTTTGAACAAAAACATGCAAAGGCATAAACCAGTAATGATCAAAACTTTCTTTTTCTCTCACCTTCAATGTGTTTTTTTGTTTAAAGAAGATAAAGATAAAGCAGCAGTGTTATGTTGATCACATTTACCACCCTTCACTTTAGGAGGAACAAAGACACTGAGTTAACAGACAAATATTTTCATTTCAGGTTGTATAAATTAAGGTGTTGAGTTATTGAGGGGCAATTTCAAGTTAGGCGATTTAGGTGAGTGTTTGTTCAATGGCCTGAAAAGGTCCGGGAATACTGTCTTACATTAAAACAAAATGCATAATACATAAAATACTTTCACAATAAAGCTCACTATTACATCTTGGGTTGGTCAACCTCTTTGATCTCTAACTGATTAATCAACATTTCTGAAATTGTTTCTCTTCAGCTTTTACTATCTGCTGTTATCAACAGATCAAAGTGGACCGATAATGTCAGCTCTCTTCTAATTTGGACTCTTTTTAAACAAAGTAAATGTAAACTGATCATCTACTTGCAGTCCTTGTTTTGTTTTTTGCTGTGGCTCCAGCCACGGTGGTCCTTGCAGTTTTTCCTCCTTCCTTGGCAAGAGCGGGTAGACGTCCAATCCAAACAAGTTAATTAGTGGGGACATAGCGCTGGCGTAAACGAGGCTAATGAAATAAACACTGTCCTAAAAGACCAGATTAGCAATTAAGCTATTGGAGTGTGGAGTCATTTCGGTTCCATTGTGCTGTCTTTTAATGCGGTGCAGTAATGAAAGCTGCTCCTGTCTACGTCTGCATGTATGAACGGGAGATGTTGGGTGATAATAAACTACTTCCTCTGATTAGCTTAGCGGCCTTTTGTTTACAGACGGACGGTATGGTTGCTTTCAGGATAATAGTTACAGTCCTGACACCTGGTGTGCAGAGAATCCCACTCTTCCAGCAGATGATATGTTTATAAATGTAAAGAGTTGAAGAAGAGCATATTGAGTCGGTCTCCCACGCTGCATCCTGTTGTGAATTGTTGAGTTGAATTAATGAACTGAGTGTGTGTGTATTGTACAGTATGTTTACCTCTGCGCATTCGGTATGTGTGAAACTCTATGTAAACAATATACACCCACATTGTGAAAGGAAGGGACCCTGTAAACAAATATGTTTTTTTAAGTTAAGATTGGATTTTCAATGAAAATTAACACTAAAATGTGCAGAATAACTAAATTACAGGTACAAATTGCACTCTGAGATGGATCCATCAGTGATATCAACCTTCCAGACCTCTCAGCTTTTCTGGTTCTGCATCCCCAGAACCAGAACCAAACATGGAGATGCAGCATTCAGATTCTATGTGCCACAAATCTGGAACAAACCTCCAGAAAACTGCGAAACAGCTGAAACACTGAGTGCCTTTAAATCTAGACTAAAAACCCATCTACATAGTTGCATTAGAACCACAATAAATGCAACACTGCCCAACATTTTGATGTCACAATGATGACAAAATGTAACATTTATTGCTTGACGCCAGCTCCGCCCCCATGCTGACGTAGAGCAATCCTCCGTCAATCTTTCCAGGTGTTTGTGACCAATCAGCAGTTGCAATTTGTCCAGAAGAACACGCCCTGCAGGAGCTGAACCTGCAGTGTTTATCATCGCAAACACGTCAGAGAGATTTTGAAGAAAATAATAGGAAATCAAACCTGCCAGCCGTTACCCAAAGCTTTTAGAGGACCGAATATAATTGATCACATTTCCAAAACCAAAACGGAGTCTGGAATGGACCAAGGCCTGCAGCCCACCTCCAGCTGAATGAAACTGTTATCAACGGCAACTAACACATGTTCGTCTGCAAGAAGGTAACTGATAGTAAATATCCCTTTTTTTTTTTTTTACATGATAGTCAAAGTGGAGGTATGATAGATTTTATGTGTGTAAATTCCAATGGTAGCTCTAAAGGTGCTGCAGTAACTGCGGTTTTTACATTTAAGCACCTTTTTATGCTGCTGTTTGTTTTTAAGCATTTTTCTGAAAGAAGATTTTCACAAGCCCGTTTTGCACGTGCAAAACTTTTGCATCCAACACAGCGTTTACACTCACATCCAATGAGACGTTGTGCTCCTCGTTTATCCTCTACCTGAGAAAGTCTTGGGCTATAATGTTGATTTCTCTGTTGTTTCCTGCCAATAACCTTCCAGACCTGATGTACGACTGGATGGAGAATTTTCTTGTCCATCGTCTTTGCCTTTGTCGGAGGGTCTTTGCCTTTGTCGGAGGTTTCGCTATATTGTTGACTGTGTGGTTTCTTATATGACTTTGTATTTTTGTGATACTGTGTTTGGAAAAAAAAACAGCTTCACTGTGAGTTATGTGAACAGTCAGTGTTTGCTTCTGGTTCGGAAGGTGAACTTAACGGCCTTAACCACGACTTTAACCGCCACGAGTCTCTTTACACTGTAAAAACATAATACAGAAACAAATTATGAAACAAGCTATAAACACTTTATCAAATTCCATCATCAATATAATTAAATATACACAAAATATGTTGGAATATTGATGATGGCATTCCATTTGTTTCTCAATTTTCTCAGTGTTTTAACCCTCTCAGGCTCAAATTAAGTTGTAGTTGCAGGAAAAATCTGATATTTGGAGAAAATGATCATATGGAGTAGTAATATACAATTCAGACTTTTTTTGAGAGAGACATTTAAACAGCATTTCAACAGCATTTAGCTGTTGCAAACCTGCAACATCTGCCTGGAGAGGGTTAATGTGCTTGGGAAAAAATGTTGCGGATATCTTGAACAATCGTCTTTTAGACTGATTGTAAATTGGGCGTTTTGCATTCTATGGTAAATTAGACGACCATATTGAATATTTTTGTATCTTTTGTGACGCTGAGACCAACGTTCAGACTACAGTACGCTCCAACCAAACACACAGAAAGAAAAGAGTTGGCTTCATGCGAGTGTAATTCATCAGGTCTGGCCCTGTCTGTCCAGGCTGATGAATCGAGGAGCGGTAGAGACAAAAAGACTCGCAGCCTCTCCGCACGCCGACTTTATCAGCCACAACACCATTCATTGTTCGTATCTATTTGTCGAGCAGCGGCCGGGGAAGTCGTTAACCTGCAGCCCTCTGGGCTCCTGAACACAGGCGTCCAGACGAAGTGAAGAACGGCGAGATTCGTGTTGGCAGTGTGCTTCTGTCTTCTGATTTTGGACTGTTTTTGGAAACAAATGCTTCAGTTTTAATTTAGTTATGAGTTGTAAACACTTATAGGAAAGTTAAAATTAATATTGTGTTTATGTTTAAAATTAGCAGAACGTCTGAAAGCTCTACAAAGAGGTTTGAGTATAGATTGAAATGTTTCGTAAAGTCGTAGCCAGAGATGAGTATTAACTACTTACATTTACTCCACCTCTTTTACTTGAGTAATTTTATTATTTGGAATAATAAAATCACTTGTAAAATTTCTGGGTTTTCTACTCACTGAATGAAAATCAAACATGTTTTAAAGAAAATTCACCAGACACAGACACACACCTGTAATCTTTGTCAAAGTTTAACAAATTTATTTTTTATTGATAGAAACTTTTATTTTGCCCAATTTTATTTTTTGTTACTTATATGAATTATTGTAATTCTGGTCCTTAAAATACCAAAATTTCCACTTAACTTTATATTTTGGTTCTTCTGATAATGTAATTTTTAAATATTAAATGATTGATAATTTGATCAGTTACTCCGTACTTTTAACCAAGTACTTTTTTACTCGAGTAATTTCTTGGGCGGCTAGTTTTTACAAGTCCAAACCCAGTTTCAGTGTTCTTTTAAGAATTAGTATATCCACAAGCATCACTGGAGTGGCATCAGATTGTAACTGTTGGGGCCTCAAGCCATTTCTCTCCTAACGTTGGACTTTGGTTGTTTTTACTAGGACTGGACAAAATGGCTGACAAACGTGTCACGAAATATATCATGGATATCTTCAGTCGATATCCATGATTATTGATCAGTTTTTTGTTTTAAATATCTGAAATATTGCCAAACTGATGTCGTGACCTTTGCTGTTTTCTCTCCACATTGTTGTTTTTTTATTTTTAAGCAGTTATGAGACACGGTGGGGAAAATTTGCACTGCTGCTGCGCCAGTTTCTCAGCAGGTTGTTGCTAGGTAACCGAAACTTGGAAGTGCTTGTTACCCAGCAGGTTGTTGCTAGGCAACCAAAGAGCGAGTAAGTGAGTTAATGAGAAGTTGAGCTGGTATTTCTTTCCTCTGCCTACATTTCCCAGAATGCTGTGCGGTTGTGGATCATAGTTCAGTGAATATTCTATATATTAAATTTTCTATCAAACGCTTCATTTATTGACATTATTAATGCGTCTCTTGCGACATATATTGTTGTTGATTTCTTGTTCATCCCTATCCAGAGTGAAAAAGTTAAAACACACCAACATTGAGGCTTCCTGATATGCTTCATACGTCGTTTTGCTTCCAATCCACTGCTCAAATGGGTCAAAAGTCTTCAGTCAATCTGAACCGTGGATGTTCCAGCTGATGTTCTGATTTGAGGAAAGTTAAAAGATCAAGATGTTTGACTTGTAGCCTGGACACGCTGCAGGTTCTTAAACCAGGTAAAAAACGAACTGGAGCTGAAAACATGTCGAGTCAACACTGTGACTAAAGAAGGTGTTTTTTTTTTTTACAAAAAGCCTTAAAAACTCTTAAAACACTCCAACTGTTCTGCAGTAAGTCGTAGAAAATATCCAGATGGAGCAGCAGAGACGCGTTGCAGCCCATTTAAGCTGCAGACGTGTGTTAACTCAGGTGTAAGCTAACATTAAAGACAGTCGCCATCCTTCATGTCCCCCTGCTGAACAAAAGCCTTTTGTGGCACTCGGGCGGATTGACAGATTCAATATGGGCCCGGCAGCAGAAAGCAGATTAAGTCGCTGCATCATTGCTTACGGCTCTTTTTAGACACCATTAATTACATTAGTCATTGTGAGTCATTCTTTAGCTTGAAGTAAAGAAGTTTAGGGAGATTGAAAGCTTATTAACTTTCAAGTAGTAGATAATATACATTTTATTTAAAATCCTTCAGTTTTCTTGGACATACACTGCTTTAGCATGAGACTCTACTGTGCAATTTAGTTACCTATGGTTGGATATTCCTGTTGAGGCAGTAAATCAGAGGATGAGTCGTCAGGTTGAGCTACTCTTCATGATTAATGGCAGAAAACGCCCACAACAGCAGCAAAGAGCAATCCAGATGTTGTGGAGTTTACAGCCGGGAATTAGAAGCTATAAAACATCAACAAAGTTGTTTTTGATTAACTGAAGCTTTGATGGGACAACTTTTCATGTAGGATTGATCAATAATCAATAATGGAAGTCAGAAAACGTCTGAGACATAAATAATCTTGGTTAATAACTGACTGGACAAAAAAACTTGGTCTTATGTTTTGGTATAATCTCTGTAATTCAGTAAATAGTCTGACTTCACTCCTTGAGATATCCAGAATTGAATGGTTAGATTAAAGCAGTTTCATGAGCTCAAATGGCCCAGTCAAAGTGCAGATCTTCTTTACATCTAGTCTGACTGAGTCTTGGGGTATTTTTTTTACATTTTTTGTACTCAATAGTCCGGTAGACTCGATTTGAATGGGAACCATAATGCAACATTTGCGGTTTATTTCTCAAACAAACCAAACCTGTTCCCCTCCTCGCCTGTGGGGGCGCTGCAGCAAATAATAAATTGACCGTTTTTCTTACCTGTTGCCCTGAAAGTACTGGTTGTAAACAGAGAAAAACTTAAGAATTTAAATTAAAATAGCAGTTTTTTATTATTTAAATAACCGTCCAGCAGCATTCAGATGGCTTTCTGTTTCTCTTCCTTCACGTTTAATTATCTTGGCAAGGATTTGTTTCAAAACTGAGTTCATCTGCAGAAATCACACAAATGGGTAAATTAAACATAATGACTTTTGTTTTAAAAAAAAGAAAAAAGAAGAAAACCTTCACATCTGAGCCTCTTCATCGTTTCATGAAAACATTCGGTTCACCAGAGGGCAAAACTAACTATGAACATCAGGATATTTCCGTCTTCTTTTTCATCGTTTCCCATGGAAACCAGTTAAATTTTTCCGACTGAATCAATAATTTTAAACTCCTTTTTTTTTGTCGCCTGCTATGAAATTTGATATGCTTCATGTCTGTTAGAACCAGCAGCTACTTAACTCGGCCAGCTTTGCATAAAATGTGGAAACAGATGGAAATATTTGGCCTGCCTCAGTCTGAAAAAACGTTTTCATTCATTTCCTCCAAAATATGAGGCGCGGGCTGCTTCGTTTTTCTGTTTTATGACTTATTTAAACCTCCTGACAGGCTTAACTGACGTTTTATTGCCCCTCTCTCTGCCCTCTTCTGTCTTTCTTTCTCTCTTTCACCATTTCCCCTTTTCACATTCGGTGCATCATGCAGACTTTATGCTTCCAGTCACTCAGCAGTCAGATTAATTTGATTGTAATCTAGCTGAAGCTCCTCTGCTACTGAAGCAAAATCCGTTTTGCAAAAAAAAATAAATAAAAGTGTTTCTGTTGATAAGAAAGCTGAGATAAGTGCAAGGCATCAAGCCCAGGTTGTCTCGTCTGCAGAAAGTCATCATCTTTTCACCTCCACATGAAACCCAGCTGCAGATATGAAATGTCTTGAAACTTCTTGTTATCTCTCTTGCTTCTGAAACATGCCGGCTGAATAGCAACGAGAAAACCAGCAGCAGAAACGTTGTTATTGTTCATATTTCAACCATTCGCACAACGCTGGAGCGCAGAAAGGCGATTCTTTTACATGGCGTTCGTAGAACGAAGTGGTTAACAAAATAAAACCAAAATAAAACTTGGATTTGTAGGAATTATTAATTCAATGCAGTTCGCCACAGCGAAGGGCAAAATAACGCAAAAAAACCATTGAACAACTCAAAACCACTCGTATTCTTATTGTCTGCTACGCTACACAGACTTGTTGCTATAGCAACTAACAACAACGCCACCATACGTTTCAGGATTCAATACCAAAAAACACTAAGTTTAACAGTCTTATGTTTTTAGGCTTTATGTTTATTTCACGAATATTAATAAACGATCGTTGTGGTAGATTAGCTACTGCTGCTATTAGCCAAGCTAACACAGATTAGCTAAATTTAAACACCTGCTCTACTGACCTGTTTAGGTCGTTTCTTTTTTTAAAACTGAACTGAAACACAGAATCCCGCAGCACATCTACATGTTACGGTTTTCATAGTCAAGCTAGCTGAGCTATTTTTTGATTAAAACTTTTTCCTGACCTTATCTAGTTGTCATCGTGTTGATAATTAGTAGCAATTCACTGCGTCCCCTTTTTTTTGTTGCATGTCACACATATTGAAGATTTAGCGTTTTATGTTAACAGCATTTAACATTTTTAAATGTTTTGTTCAGAATGAATCTGAACAAAACATTTTCTGGTGATTCTTTATAAATGTAATGTTGGAGACTCAGATCATATCGAACTCTTGAATTTAAACAAAAACATTTTACAAGTTACTGATCTGCACTCAATACCAATGAAAAAACTGATGAATATTTTTTTTAAAAAGCTTCTTTTTTTGTTTTAGAAACTGTTGCTTTAATGGCTCCATATTTACACTGAAATGGTTTTCATGTTAGCATAATAGCTAAAGAAAATGTGCTTTTATATCCGTGAAGTAGCTCCATCTCCTGCAGACTCTATAATGTAAAAGCCTGCTGATTTCATCCACTCCAAATAAATTTAGTTGCCGATCACATAGGCGAACAAACATGTGTTACCTTGGAAACTGTTGATCACACCTCAACACCTTTTATTATCCTCATATAGACGCTGGCTCACCAAATGTTGCAGGCATGTCATTATTTTAAACGTGTTTGATAATGAAGTTATAAATCTGTTTATATTCCTCAGGTCTCTTTATTTGCTGCTCTGTTGCCTTTATTTTCATTTCTCCATTAAATACATGAACTAATCTGTTTCCTGCTATCCTAAAAGTGCGGATGAGACGTCTGGTCCTGCTTGAGCTTGACATATGGCGAGTTGATGCGCTGCTAAATGTCGATTCCCAGGCGAGGGATGCCTGATGAATCGCACAGTAATGAACTTGTCGAATGATAGATTAGAGCGGAGGGTCTGGAGACACACGAAGAACACAGGAACATGATGTTCGCTCACTCAGACTTGCTTGATCCCCTTTTTATTTCTGCACAAACAAATCCATGCATGCTCACAACACACACCGCCGTCCTGCGTTTCATCTCTGCTGAGCTGCTTCTGTTCTCAGGAAGCTACGTGTGGATCCACCGGCGAAGTGCTGTTCCCACATTAGCATGAAAAACAGCGGCAGCACGGGAGATGAAGCAGACTGGGATGTGAAATCGTTTTGGTGTTTAAATAAGATGTTTGGAAAGGGAAACTGCAGCAAATCAAAGCTTGTGTGAACGTTTAAGCAACATGTTTTAGTGTGCAGCTATTCTACAAAACGTGGGCCTTGTTCTGCCTGAGTGTCTATTTAGTCTCATTTCAAAGTTAAATAGCTGAAATAATTTGGATTACTTAGTGTTTTATAGGAAATAAAAATAGGACTTTATTTTTAAGGGTTATACACTTATAAATGTAACAATATTTAAGTAGCAAACTAAATATATAGCTAGCTCATTAAATAAACTGTTGGCTATGAATGGCTAAATTTTTAGTTCGTTAAGAAAATATTTAATTTCTTAGCTAAATATTTAGATTAGAGGTAAGTATTTAGCTTACTAAATGTAGATGTGATCTATCAAAGGAAAATGGACACAGTGCTTTGCTACTAACCGTCAACTCTCAGGAAAAAGTTTTAATTAAAAAATAGCGAGGGAAGTAGCTCGGTTACGCTAGCTTGACTTTGACCATCTTAACATGTAGATGTGCTGTGGAATTCGGTGTTTCGGTTCAATTACAAAATAAAAAGGCGACCCACTCTAACTGACAGGTCATCGTTAGAGAACTGTAACGGACTCCATGTTCTGTATAGGAACGGGTTTGTGTGTAGCATAGACGACACAAAGAGCGAGACAAAAGGAGTGGTTTTGAGTTATTCAACAGCATTTCTGCGTTATTTTCCGTTTCCTGTAGCGCGCCACACTAAATAAATAATATCTACATCCCAGGGTCTCTTTTTACTAACTTAATCGTTCAACTGCAGCAACGCAGCTGTGGGTGGCGTGTAAAAAAAAAATCGTCTTGTGCACATTTGCAAAATTTCCAGATGTAAACAATAACATGCAACGTGCCTGTATTGTCATACTTTAACATTTTCATGTTTTGAAGCCCCAGATGTAGCCAGGGCTTCTTTAAACTGCCAGAATGTGTCGGCTCTTTACACATACTGTACATTTTGCTGTTCTTTTCAACAGATATGCATGGATTTGTACCTCGCAGATTGAAATGTTCGTCCATTAACCTCTCTGCAGAGTTCATTCCCGAAGCACAGCGCTGTGCGATCAATAGAAAGACCGACTCCTGACATCTGATGTTTTTACTGTCCGTGTTAAACTGGAATCCCAATCAGCACCATTATTGTTTTTAAAATGATTGCTTTGCTGGAAGAACATGCCGCCGCTATCCATGACTGTAGTTTCATCAAACGCATTACAACCCTCAAGTCAGAGATACCGCCTCAGTGTCAAAGCAACAATGTGATTTATGAAGAAACGGGGAAAATCTTCCCTTTGTCACGCGATTCCTACAGTAGAAGTACAGCTGTCTTTCCTTACATGATGTAATCATCGGTAATAACTCAAACTTGATCATAAAATGGAAAATAGCGTGCATCATCTGACAGCAGGACGTGAGATTAGGAATTACTCTGGTGCCTGACATGTTTTTTATTTGAACACAAACATGCCTGTATTACACAATTTGACATAAATCTTATATTTGCTTTCATTTATTTGAAAAACACCAACAAAATGAATGAAGCTGGGTGACATTGAGTTAATGGACGGCTTCGGGCTGCATGCAGCCTCATCTTCATCGTGACTAATTCCAGAGACTAATCTGGTTGTAAATGCTAAACCTGCCACTCTCTTCTCTACAGTCAGTCCCCTTCAGCTTATTTCTGTAATGTAATGGTCACACGGCTGCTTTAAAGAGATATCGCTTTATTTTCTAATAGATGCCAGAGCTAAACTCAACAGTTCTGGTTCATCTGATGTAAGAGATGTTGGTTATATATTTCTTTAAAATGTTTTTTCTTTAAAGCATTTGAGCAATCAGTTGGATTTAACTTGGCTCCTTTTTTTTTTTTTTTTTTAGAAAATCTGAAACCTGTTGATGCTGGTTTTTAGCTGGCCTCATATTAGCCTAGCTTCATATTAAAGTAGTAAGAAGTGTTATTAAACTAGGCTTTTCAGGCAGGAGAATAATTAAAGTTGTCTTATGTTTCTAGCTAGCATCACGTTAGCTTAGTTTAATGTAAAGGTAGTTGGCGTTGTAATTAATTTTCCAACCAACGTCTTTTCCCAAAACATAATAGCAATACATATAAAGCAAAGTAATCCAAAGATAAAAATAGTTAGTACTTTAATTAGACAAAACCTTTCAGACAAGAGAATTGACCAAATTAAAAAAAGTAGCATCATATTTGTAGCTAGCATAAGGTTAGCTTAGCTTAATACACAAATAGTTAGCATTTTAATTTGACATTTTTCTGGCAGGAGAATTGATCTGATGAAACTCGTTAGATGCTACACTTCAAAAAGAACTTCATTAACCTAATAATATCGCTACTGCTTCAATATCCTCAAGTTAGCGTAGCTTGATTTAAACAGTTAGCACTGTAATCATTTATTGTTCCACTAAATTCAACTCCCAAAACTTCAAAAACTCACTGAAGTTGTTTAACCAAACTGCTTAAAAAGACTTAAACAGATAAAGATAAAAATACTTGCCAATGAAATTAGACAAAGTTTTTATTCAGGAACATTAGCCCAGTTGAAGAAGTACTGTTTCTAGCTAGCATCAAGTTATCTTAACTTAATACAAACAAATCTGAGATGAAAGTTTTCAGGCAACACAATCGACCGCAACAGCGAAGATCCCTGAAAAAAAGAAAATTAAATACCATATCAAACCAATTAAAATAACTTTATATTAAATAAATATTCAGTCCTAAGAAAACGATTGAAGTCGTTGCACCAAACTGGTTGTTGTGATTTCTATTCAACCCAAAGGGTATTTGTGGCTTTATGAATAATATTTGTTCTCCAACTGATTCAGTATGCTAATGAGGTTATTAACTTGGTCCATCAGTCTTGCTGACTGCTAGAAGCCTCCTCTGTTAATGAAGGTTTAGGTGACACAATAAATACCATTAGCTCTGTTGTGATTGCAAGGCCTTCAAGCAGGTTAGCAGCTCCTCAGTCAAGCTTAGCCATTAGGCAAACATAATTACAAAAAACCCCACATGGTTAGAGTAATAGCAGTTTATTTTTGGTACAAAGTACATTTAACCTCACTTTAGTATTTAAATTGATTTATTAGACAATAGATGGATGGATGGATATCAACTGACTTTATGCTAAAAAGCAATTTCATGCCAAGTTGTTGAGACTTTCGGTCTTAAGATGAATGTTTGGCAGGCAGGCGGAGACACTGTAAAAATTCACCGCCGTTCAGTCGGAGTATATGAGAGAAAAAGAGACGATTAGTGCCGTGGAGGCTCGGCGTCCACTACTGCACCGTTTCAGTCATTCGCAGTAGATTGCATTTCTGCAATTTCGGCTTGTTCTCCTTCGCTGGAGTGGAGGGCAATAACAAACTCTTGATCTCTTTTCAAGAAAATAGCAGAAATTCTCTGGAAAAAAAACACTTTTGATGAATATTTAGATTATGCGAAAAATATGTTGAGTTGACTTTATTACAATATTCTTCCCTCACGGCTACAGATGCATAAATGTGGAAGAAGGATGTTCTGGTTGGGAATTAAGCATCAACGTGACTGAAAACCTTAACCAAGTCATTCCGAGTCTTCACGGCTGAACTTTAGATTATTCTTTTGCCAAAAAAGAAAGAAGCTGAAAAATGAATCAAGGTGGGAAAACACCAAAGCGAAATTCACTATAAATGGCAGAAGCAAACAAACCTCTATGAATTTCGGAAAATCTTCCTTTAAAACTTTGACAAACACACAACTAACTGCATGGAATTGCATTTAAAATGCAAGAAACCAAATAAATTCTCTGCTTTCGAACTGAAGTCCAGTTTGTCTTTGGTAGAAAGATGGTAAATTTAAGTTGGATTTATAGATTATCTTGAGTAACAAAGTCCTGTTGTGCTTCCTTGAACAGGTTAGGATAATTTTGAACTTTACAAAACGTGTTCATTATATTTTTTTGCTCAAAGTCATTCTTGGACAATAACATTTTAGTCTTTTCAGTTCAGAATGAGCTGTTTATGGTCCTCTTATAACTTTAAATGCAAATAAGCAGCTGGCCACGCCCCCCTACCTGAATGCTAACACTCACGCTTGAAAATGGCTGCAAATTGCACAACCGTAAATCTTTGAAAAGCAGAAGTGGAGTCTCCTGCGCAACCAACAAGAAAGCATCATGTGGTTTCTGGATGGCAACAACAAAACACTTGTCTTTTCCAGCAGCCATTGTACAGAGGTAAAATCAGCTGATCAAATGTCCTGAAGAGCTGATTGAGTTTCTAGGCAACAGTGCAGTGCCCAGGATGTTTTTGAAACGGCTAATTTTCCAGACACCAAAAAAAAATGACTGGATGGTTTTCTTTTTAAGTGTTTATGCTGTTTTTAAAAGCAGTAGAGACCCAAATGGAAATACAAAAGCGTAAAACACGTGACTGTTGCCTAATATGTCCTATTCAAATTGAAAATGGGGTGAGCTTCCCCTGAACACCTGACACAGGCCCTACAGGTAATTATATTTCAGGTTTTAAAGATGAATTATAATATACAACAGTAAAAGTAGCTGACCAAACTTGCTGGATCTCTGCTGGGGTTGCTAGGTAACGGGTGGATCTCTGCTGGGGTTGCTAGGTAACGGGGGAAACTCTGCTGGGGTTGCTAGGTAACGGGGGAAACTCTGCTGGGGTTGCTAGGTAACGGGCAGAACTCTGCTGGGGTTGCTAGGTGAGGGGCAGTGCCAGCCTATTTGTAACTCAACATGTGGGATATTTTTTAAATGTCTCATTTGCCAGACACCATGAAACATTAACGTGTTGCAGAAAAAAAGCTGGGTGGTTGTTTTGTTTTTGTTTGTTTGTTTTAATCGGTTGGGCAGTTTTAGGAGTAGAAAGCCAAATGGAAGGTCAAAATACAGGCAAAATGAGACTTTTACATAATATGTCCCCTTTTAAGAGATGCTAAAAACTGATTTTCAGTCTACAGTGATTGATGCATAAAATGAATCCCAACCGGATGCAAAGCACAGGAAAAGTCTGGGTGTACAGGGGTGTTGGCCTGACCACAATTAGACGCCCCGCCTTGCCGACCCAGTTTTGTGTCTGCGCTGCGACTGCAGAGGGAGGCACCGGCGCTCTCCATTACCCCTGGAATGGCAGAGGAATTGAATTAGCCCAAGGTGGCTTAAGCATGTGGGCTTGTGTGAACCTGCTAGCAGGGTGCGAGTGCATCATCTTTCACAATCAGCAGGCTGTGCGATGTACCAGAGAAAATGAGGCCGCGCTGCGCTGCAGATGGACTGGCACCTCGCTGGTGCAGTTTGGGCTTTTTTTCTCCTCCTTTTGAGATTTAAAGAACAAAAGACGAACAGTATCACTCATAATCTGGGTCAGACAAAAACTTCTTCATTACATTACAGTAATATAAACTAGTGGTAAAAGATCCTGTAGTAGAGCTGAACCAGTGGGCCTTTTATTCTGTTGTTTACTGTTGCTGCTAACTGGTTAGCAAACAGATTAGCATCTATCATTATTGTGTTGCTTAGCAACATGAAGGTCTTGGATGTCCAGCCTTTTTATCACTTGGGCAAAAATCGTCAAATATAGCTATGAACAAAAAAATATAAAAATGAATCATACAAATTGTGTTTAATTTGTGTTTTCAGACGAGAAATGATCTTTGGACCTTCCAAACAGGTAAAAATTAGGACGGAAAATGATGACGAAACAAAGGTTTAAAAATGGAACAACAAATGCAGGTTTTAGATTTTTCTTAAATTTTTTTTTGTAGAATTGCATTTAATTTCCACAACAGAATGATACCAGAAGTGAAGTTTTAATATTAGGCTGGAAATGATGTCCAGATATAAGCATCTCATAAATAAATCAAGTTTATTTGTATATCTCATTTCAGCTTTAAAGTGCTTCACATCATAAAAAAACAACACAGTACATAAGAAAATTTTACTTATCTTTTTGTAAAAGTAGTTTTTCTTTTATATTAAAACCTGAAAATATGGATAAAATGGTTTCTGTTTAAAAATTACAATAGATTAAAGAAAATGGACGTAACATCAAATCATGTTGACTGCAAAGGAAGGATACTTTGAAGAAAATGACTTAGTTTGAGACATTATGAAGGAAACTGCTGTTACTTTGGGGATTAGGTTGTCAAATGTCTGACTATCACTTGTGTATTATAAAATAATTCAACAGCAAATTTCCTGCAGTTTGTATTTATAGAAAAACGTTTTTATTTAGCTGAACTGAACTCAAAAGTGTCTCTTTGTAATCAGAACAGGAAGCTGCAGTGACCTAATAACATTGTTTTTTGTGTTTATACTTTGAGGAAACCTTTTATTGCTGCTGAATTGTGCGTCCATATTTACTTCTCATAAAGTTACTCTGAGGTTTCTGATCCACAAAGTCTTGTATGAATCTGCGGCGGCTGACGCCTCTTATCAGCCGCAGCCTCGTCTTTTCCTGTCTGTGTGACTCCAGAGCCCGGCCTTTGAAAGCACTCGGAGGAAGGAAACGTAGTATTCATCGTCCCAGTGAGGCTTTTTTCTGGTTTACCTTCTTCCTCACATAAACTATTGTGTGTGACGTAGTTCACACACACATATCTTTGTGTTTTCTTGCCTAAAATTAGCTTTTCAAGGCAGCATTTTAAGAGGGAGTGCACTCGTGCATTTTGGTGACAATGTTATCACATGGCACACCAGGAAGTGGGAGCTTTCAGTTTGGGCTGTGAACTGCTTTGTGGCTCCTCTATCTCTGCAGCCATGCACCAAACTTTGGCTAATAGCTGAGATAAGACTTGTTGTTTGAGGAAGCAGCAAAGTCACAGCAGATTGTCTAGAAAATACTTTTTTTTTTTTTAAGAAACTCAGATTAAAGGTCACAAAAAGAAGGATAATAAACCTTAAAGCAGGAGTGTCCATAATCCCAAATAGCTATTTACTAGTAAATTAAAATTAAAAGAAAACCCTTACCATTAAAAAAAAAAGTTAAATTGGTCACTGAAATTCTTGTGCAAAAATCTTAGAAAAGTTCCCACAGGAGAGCCAAACTTGTAGTATTCTTGAACTGTAAACAGGGGCCACACAGCGTTGTTCCAAGGGCCACAAATGGCCCCCAAGCCACACGTTTGACAACCCTTTCCCTAGAGTAAAAGTTAATTCCATGTCAGACATACTAAGATGGTTATTATACATTTAAGATGAGGTGCATGTAAGTGAGTACATTAAAAATGTTACATTGGTCTGATTGTGAGGAAATCAGGAAGAATTGTGGGAAAATCCAATTCTGTCATGTTTTAAAGTGTTGCTTTTGATAGTGCATGCATATCGGGATCAAAGGAGTGGAACGCAGTGTTCTGCATGTTACTTTTTCATAGGATATCTGGGTGACCTATAATGCAAAATTATAATTTTGCATGATTTTGTACTTCCATTTGGATCTCAGTTGTTTTTTTTTTTAAAAACTACCAAACCAGTTTTTGCCAATAAGTTAGTTTTTAGGTGTCTAGAAAATGAGCCATTTCAAAATCCTTCCAATTCTTAAGTTACATTTCAAGGGCACTGCATCATTTTCTAGCAATTCAAGCTGAGCTCCAGTAAATTTGGTCAGCTGGTTTCACCACTGTGTGAACCAAAAAATCAAGTGTTTATTCCCATCTTCCCAACCAGAATTCTTGTTGGCTGTGCAGGAGGCTCTACTAATGCTTCTCAAAGATGTACAGTTGTATAATTCCGCTTCTGTTTGCAGCCATTTTCACGCAAGTGTAAACGTTGAGTTGGGGACGTGGCCAGCAGCAGCTTATTTGGATTTAAAGTGACAAGACGCCCTAAAACATCTAATTCTGAAACTCAAAATAGGCAGAACTTGACCAGACTAAATTAGTTAGTAGTGATTTTGTGAGAAAAAAAGTCACCCACCGGACATAAGTTTCAGATATTGTTCATCTCCTTTAAATGTTCATGAAGTAGTATTGATCAGAAAATTACATGAGATCCATGTTGTACATTAATAAAGGACTCGATCAGCTGCCGTACCAGCCCACGGTGGCATTTAGGAGACATGATGAGTCCCTTGCTCTTTTCGACCTGTTTAGATCCTGAGTGTAAATACATGAAGAACAAGATGTGGTAAAAATCCACGCATCAGTGCCCTGTCAACAGCTGCTCCTCTGGAGAGCAATCATCACTGACTCAAGCCGTCATGTTGATGGATCTATCAGCGCCTGGCTCGGGTCCCAGAAGTCCCTGGCTTTGTGGTTGGACCATATTGTCAGCGCAGTTTGAGACCCGGCACCAGGACTCATAATCCTTTTCTCGTGCCACAAACACCTACTGACAACTTTAATTAGAGCCTCGAGAGAGAGAAAGATGTCTTCAGTCCTTTCATAGTCGGGTGGGCATGAAACACACAGTTCTTCAAGTGTTTTCGTTATAAGGCGCATTCTGTCTGTAAAAATGTGTTGTTTGTGCTTCATTTGGATGTCCTGTGATAATACTCATTAAAGGCTCAGTGACATCAGTAATTATTTGATCTTAAAGCTCAAGAGACTCCAGTTTTGTAAAAACAGGCTCAAATTAAGACTAACAAAAATAATTAATCGGGTTTAAATTTATCTGTAAAATCTATTGTCCAGTTCATTTATGGCTGTTATTCCAGCCTGTTGGCAATCTGTTTCAAATAATAGTTCTTGTTGGTGTTGCAGTAAAACTCAAAACCCTGTTTGGACATAATTCACATTTTGTTTCTCACTAAAAATTTGCATGAAAATTGGATTGGAACATGACTGTTTGCAAATTTTTGTTGAAAAAACACAATTTCCCAAATGCAGTGTCTCCATTAAATAAGAAACGCAATCAAGACCACACGTGAATAAGTTTGAGTTCCACTACGGTTGCTAGGTAACGGGCGGGATTCCGCCGGGGTTGCTTGGTAACGGGCGGGATTCCGCCGGGGTTGCTTGGTAACGGCATTCCGGAAGTATAACTGAAACATGTTCCTGCCAACAAAATGCCCTCATGAAGCAAACCTTTATGAATCATAAGTGAACTCTGTGCACAAATCGCAGACGTAGGAGTGAAATGTTTAGATGAGGTCAAGTGATCTAGGATGAGTTTGAGGGTGGGACTTAATCGCTCTAAATGATTAAACTGTTACATAACATGCATGAAATCAACCGTGAACGTAGCTTCCCATCACAGGACCGGCCGCTACAGGAGTTGGTTAAAACAGGAGTAAAACCGTGCTAAATTTGAGATCTCTATCAGAGTTTTAAATAACACACAAATGCATTCAGAAGAAACCGTAGGCCAGATTGATGGATCAATCCGCACCTCTGCTGCCTTCCTTGTGACTTCAGGGTCTAAACAGCACAGAAAGATCTTGTTTGTGAAAGTCCCCATCATGACACACAACACGGCCAGACACCCACTGCTGCCTGCGCCGCGGCTGACAAGCGACTAATGACTTTCAATGAGGGTTTCTGCAAACAGCCTCATGAATTAGTCATCGCCTTCCTTGACCCGTGCGTTGATACGATCTCAGCCGGCCGCCGCAGCCTCCTGAGGACCAGATGGGTTATGTAAGCTTACTGATAGTTGACTGGAGAGTTCGGATGCAGAGAACGGGACGAAGCTTTGCAGTCAGGAGGACTAATAGTGATTGATGGTGGCAATCTGTAGTTAATGCGAGAGTTGTTGCTTTATAAATGCGTTTAATGCATCAGTAATAGGTACATGGCGCGTGCTTTGCTTACCAGGGAACAAAGATTTGCATGTTTGATGGTTGATTAAAGCAGTGATGTTGCATTAATAGTTGTGCAGGAAACTACAGCAGAGAATTGCTTACTATTAAAAAATATATAAAATAAATTATGAGAATAAAGTCATGAATTATGAGGACAAAGTCATAATATTACAAGAATAAAGTTGTACAAGAATAGTTGAAAAAAGTCTCTCGTAATATGACTAATATTAATATTATGGTATCGTAATATAGTAAAAGTAACGTTACCATAAAGTTGACTCTAGAAATACAACAACTTTATTCTCATACTACCTTCTTCTCATTTTATGACTTTAAAATCAGTTTTTTCCTTAGCGTGGCTCTAATACTCCGTCTTAAAAAACCAGATACTCAGAGAAAACCCAAAGTTTTCAGGTGGAGGAATCTGGTGCGTTTTAAAGGTCTTTCTTTGTTTCTCTTTACATCTTATGTAAATTTCACACAGTTTATGTATAAATATTAATCAGATGTGGCAAATATGAAAAATCTAAAAATACGAAAGGCCTTTTGGTCAAATTGTGTTTGTGGAGACATTTAAGTGTTTTTAAACATGAGAGATCGTCCACATCTTAAAACTCAGTTAGTAAAACAACATGCCAATCTAATGATGAAAACTCACTGATTCATTACCCTCTTGTGTTTCCACGATGCCTGACATGATGACCACGTATTAAAAATGCTACCAAAGACTCTTAATGAACAGAATATAATGTGGAGGGCTCCACTGAGCACAACATGAAGTGTAATTATTATGTCCTTCAATGAAAAATTAAGCTCAACGCAAAATGGGCCCAATTTTCTTTTTTGTATAAACACAAAACAATCTGAGTGTTATTTCCATGTCGTCCTAAAACAACCTCTCTCACATTTGTTTATGAATCTTGTCTTAACTTTATGTCAAAGTGTTAATTTGTTTCCTACCTGTAAAGTAGATAAAACACTCCGGGTTGCCAGATCTGATAGTTTCCAGCCCAAAAACATCATAAAACCTCCAATTCCAAAAAACCAGAGCAAATCATGTTGATGGTGCCAGATTTTACATATAAACACGTTGCATGTCATTGTTTACATCTGGACATTTTGCGCTTGTGCACAACGCTGGAGGACAGAAACACGATTCTTTTACGTTGCATTGATGGCCGCGCTGTAGAGCGAATCCAATAACAGAATTAAACCTGAAGCTGTAGGTATCATTACTTTATTGCAGAAAAGGGAAAAATAATGCAGAAAAAACTTTGAAGAACAACTTCACTCACTTTTTTTTGCCCTCTGAGTCGTCTACGTTGCCGTAGCAACTGACAACAACACTGCTACATAACGAGATTCAACACCTAAAGACATGCAAACATTTCTCACACAAAGAACAGAACATTCAGTCCGTTACAGTTTATGTTTTTAGGCTTGATGTTTATTTTTTGATTATTTATTGATTGTCTGAACACAGCGGTGGTTGGTTAGCTGAGTTTAAACACCTGCTCGTTGGTGTGTAGGTCGCCTTTTTTTGTTGTTTTTTAACAGAACCAAAACACACAGGATTCCACAGCACATCTACATGCTACGGTTGTCAAAGTCAAGCTAGCATTATTGACATATTAAGAAGATCTGATATAGTTCTGATTCTACTTCCTTCTCCCTCACTATTTTTTTTACTAAACTTTTTTCTGACCTTATCCAGTTGTCCTAGTGTTGACAATTAGCAGCAAAGCATTGCGTCCCGTTTTCTTTAATATATCGCAGGTACATGTACGATTTAGCACATTATCCTGACATCTTCACAGCTTCTACCAATGGTAGTAATTGTTGGTGAGCAGCTTTTCCCCTTGATTTTGCGTGTGAAGTCACGTTGGAAAGTGTCTAAATCTTTAAAATAAGTTCTAATTAAACAGATTTACTCTTTGGTTTACTGGGGTGTGAAGTGGCGACCTCTTTTGCCCTCCAGCAGGAAGCTGGGGCGGGATCTTGTGTGCTTGATGTGTCTGTATTTATAATCAACCCATTCAGATTTAACAACAAACGTATTTATTTTTCCAACTGAACGTGTTCAACAGAAGCCTCCCAATCTGAAAACGATACGGCGGTCATCACAGATTGAGAGATACTCAACTGAGCATTCATACAACCGGCGCTTTTCCCACGTCCAGCGGGTCATATGGGACGTAGGACCGTCGGCCCCGGAGAAAGCGCCGCGGCCCGCTGTGCCTGCGAAGTCACACAAGAGTCACAATCTGTGCTGCTTCTGGTTTGTGAGACGTCTGCAGGCCGAGACAGATGGGAGCGAGAGCTGCGTCATCTGGCGTCGCCGTGGCGAACGGGGCACCAAGGCAACCGTCGTGAAACGAGATCCACGCTGAGGCGACAGGCCTTGAGTGGAGAACCGGCATCCAAACCTCAATGAAACACCAACTTTATCCAGAAAATACTTTAAAACAACCAGAGGGAACCACATAACTGTCTGGAAATATGAAGTAACACAATTAAAAACACTTGAAAGGATGAACCAAAGAATAAAAATGTGTTTTTATGACGCGTTTTGTGAGCAGGAAGTGAAGGAGTTGTTCCTGCGGTCTACAACCTGCAGCTCCGGAGCAACAAGTGGGTCTTTGGACCTTCCACCATTGAACCTAATAACTAGTTCGTTTCCTCGAATGATTCAAGTACCTTGATTTTTAAAATTCCTTGAGGAAAATTTACCTGCCTCAAAGTTTCTTTCATTTATGTTTTATTATTTAGCGCACCGTGTTCCGGCCAGAATATTATTTGCGTTGCGCGGCGCTCGGACTTCCACCTCTGAGTTGTTGACAAGTGTTAGTGGAATAAGATGAATCTTAAATCTTATATTTAAGATTTAAGTGCTAAATCTTAAATGTACGAGCGATCCGCTTGGGTCGCATTCGCCTGCTGTTATTTTGCTCTGTTATGCAGCCATGTTTTTGCAGCTTTTTAATATTTTTCCCTAAAACATTTGGTTTTCAGTTCAGTCAAACACAATTGACCCTTTGCAACAAGTCACTTAATCATTCGAAGCGAAACTTAGCGACTGAAATTGTTTTCCAAAGTTGTTTTACAGAATAAAATAAAACATGTCACTGTTGAGTATTAAAAGCCTCATTGACGCACGTCTTGATTTATTTATTTCCTTTTACGGCGAAGTTTCAGATTTGTTTTCTTGGTGCTGCAGGTGGATGTGATTCCAGCAGGAGGTTTAATTGGTTTCACCTGCTGCTGCTCTGTCTTTCACTTGGATCCATGCAGCCTTGAATCCTTTTTCATTCAAAAATGACCACATTTTTAATACGTGGTCATTATGTCAGGCATCGTAGAAACACAAGAGGGTAATGAATCAGTGAGTTTCCATCATTAGATTGGCATGTTGTTTTAGACAAAAGGTGGGTTTAACTTTTCACAACTGAAGTTAATCATAAAATACGATGCGGCTGTGGCTCTCGGGCGCATTAAGACGATTGCATGCCGCTTCGATCGGCTCAAGTATCCACCGGAGACCGATTCAGGGGCCAATTTTAATTTTGGATCTTGAATTAAATTTATTTTCATTCTGCATGTCGCAATCTACATTTTCATCTTTAATTACTCCATGACCGAACGTGAACTTTGATTCCCCCGCATGCTTTCCAGAGGAGCTAATTTTCTCCGCACCTCCGACTGATGTGGGACGGAGCGAGGGGCAAAGGGCAAAGAGCTAGATGTGATTAAAGCAGATGGAGGGAACCGACGGAGGAAAGTGCAGAAGGATGGGGGTTACGCAGCGCTGCATTATGCATCGTGGATCAGATGCCTGGGTGGCTTGTTTATGGCTTGGTGTCAAGGGTGCAACTCCTACTTCCTGCTCCGTTTCCATGACAGCAGCAACAAATATTGTCCTTGACTTTGAGTGACGGCGGGCGTCGAGTAAAAAGGTTTACAGCTGACAGTAATATGAGAGGACTAAGAGGATTGTTTTGGGTGTTTGTATTCATTTGGAAGATGTTCCTCTAGTTGAGATTCGTCCAATTTGCATTTATAGAGTCTCCGCGTCGCTGCAGCCACTTTTCAGACTGAATCTCCAGATTTCATTTTGAAAGTAAAACGGCTTAAATGAAACATGAGGTGGGTTGATGTATACAGACGAGACCAGGATTAATACACAAGATAAGAGATGAGACGAGTCCATAGGAGGTTGTTTTTTTTTAACAAAAGACAAAAACCAACTTCACCAACCACTTAAAAGAAATGTTGCCTTATTGAATCTAAATCAGGGTTGCCAGATCTGACAGTTTCCATCTGAAACCCGTCAAACTTGGAAAAAACCCAACCCAAATCTCAAACTCTAATAAAACTCAGTCTAAGATAAAACAGAAATATATATATCTATATAAATAAAAATTTTGCGTTAACAAAATGAAACCAGGAGATGTGAAGGTATTAATTTAGTGCACAAAGGGGAAAATAATGTAGAAAACAGAACAACTCAAAACCACTTGCATTCTTATCTTTTTCGCTCTCTGCTACGGCTATGCTAACAAACACACCCGTTGCTATAGCAACTGACTTCCAACAGCTCCACTAATGTGTCTCAATTCAACACCAGAAAACAAACATTTCCCACATAAAGAGCAGGAAGTTCAGTTACAGTTTTTGTTTTCAGGCTTGATGATTATTTTGCAGTTATTAATTTACAGCCAATCTGGTTGATTTAAACACCTGCTCTGCTGATGATCTGACAGAGTTGGTGTTTAGGATGCTTAATTTTAATTCTTTTTTACTGAAGAGAAACACAGAATTCTGCAGCACAGCTACATGTTACGATTGTCATAGTCAAGCTAGCATAACTGACTCGCTTTTCTCTCTTATTTTAATAAAATCTTTTCAGAGACCTGTGAAATGTGATAACCTTTGACCTTTTCTAGTTGTAATAGTGTTGACAATTGGTAGCAAAGCACTGCATCCCTTTTTTCTTATAATCATACATTTACGATTTAGCGCCATTTTCTAAAACCAATGGCTTTATCTCGTAAAAGCTACCTGTTTTGTACAATTTGCTTCAAACTGAGATTTTTATGTTTACTAGGTTGTTAACTAATCATTTACCAGTCATTTCTACCTTGGACAGTGATTTATTTATTTATTTATTTTTTTTTAAAGTGAACCTGTAAACTTTGATATTAATTACAAAGCAGTCAAAAGTTTGGGTTCCTAACTTTAGCCCTGGTGAACACCACTGGAACCAGTCCTGGGCCGGTATAACTCTTTTTAAAAGGAAATCAAGTGTTTGTGTATTTCACCTGTGATCTCGAAATAAATAGGAAACATAACTACTTTTTTAAATATTTAATCTTTGATCCTAGATAGCGAAAGCTTTTTAAAATTTATGACAATGAGTGAAGCCATTCCTTCTTCTTCACCTGTGTAGCTCAGGATTTTAAATTCAGGATCTTCTCACTGGGAATCTTTCTTCAACAACCCAATTAGCTAATTATTTATCGACCATTTCTTTGGCACTCTTGAATCTACAAGGATATAAATTGCTTCAAGAAGGTGAAATCTTAACGAGTGCTAGTTAGTTAGGTAGTATAGAGTTTAAGCATTAGCTTCTGCTAAATACCACATTAATGTTATGGTTTAGCATTAGCTTCTGCTAAATACCACATTAATGTTATGATTTAGAATTAGCTTCTGCTAAATACCACATTAATGTTATGGTTTAGCATTAGCTTCTGCTAAATACCACATTAATGTTATGGTTTAGCATTAGCTTCTGCTAAATACCACATTAATGTTATGATTTAGCATTAGCTTCTGCTAAATACCACATTAATGTTATGGTTTAGCATTAGCTTCTGCTAAATACCACATTAATGTTATGATTTAGCATTAGCTTCTGCTAAATACCACATTAATGTTATGGTTTAGCATTAGCTTCTGCTAAATACCATGTTAATATCGTGTTTTACCCTTAACACGTCCTCTACATAAATTTAGAGCTTAAAACTTCAACAAAAGAATCAGGACAGGAAAAAGTCATTTTTCTCTCTCCTTTAAACGTCTAGACTTCTATAATTTCACTTTAAAAATCTGGAGTTGAACCTTTTCTTCTCCCTTTGCAGGTTTGCAGCAAACGGTGGAAAATCTCGGATAAGCGGCGGAACATGCAGCGCCGCCGTCCTCGGCCTCTCAATCAACGCGGCTGGCAGGGGGAACCTCGCCCTCGGCTTGTGATCCCTGTAATGGAATATGGTGTATAATCGAGAGGCGAGCTGCTGAGTTAATGAAAAGGGTGGAGAGGTGACATTTTCTGAGGGACGTCTGAAGGAGGGTGACATTTACAAAGAAGAAGCCCCAAAGACGGGCCGTTTTTTTATAAGTTGGAGGAATGCAAGGTGATTTCTGCACGACTCCGACGTGAAATCACCAATTCAGGTAAAGTGAAGCAGCAGTTTGGTTATTTCTCGTAGCAGCTGCGACACGTTACAGACGAGGTTCACACCTTGACGCTCACACCTGACAGAGCCGGTATGGATTTCTGATAATGAGGTGGGAGAGGAGAGCATAGAGGTGCAGCTGACTGATGACAGCCAAACAGATGAACAGCAGAACAGTTTCACAGAAAACACAAAAATTTACACTGTTTTTCTATCCCTCATTTAGGGGAATGTCTGTTATTGACTTCCGCTAATAGAGGAGCTAATTTTTCATTTAGCGGTTGGAACTTGGAAAATGTTCGGCACACCTTCCTTTCCCTAAACTGACTTTTCCAGATACATTTAAAGCACCAATTTACAGGGCAGTTTTGTAAACTTTCAGGTGAATTCAGTTTGTTTGGGTGAAGACTGTTTAAATGAGGAATTGAGTCTTTGCATGTGACGTCACGCTCTTCAGAAAGCGGCCGACTTCACTGTGACTCCTCGTTAGCGCCTGTAAAGTCTGTCAAAACAAAAAAAAACAAAACACTTGGTCACCTAATATTTACTTTGTTACAAAATCAGAGTTAGCAAAACTTAACTATGAAATTGAAACCAATGGTGAACGATCTGTTTGAAAGAATCACTTCCTGATGTGCAAACCATCCAGATAAATGTTGAATAACAAATATGACCCAGAGGAGGATGATGTAACACAGTGACACGGGGAGTATCAACAATTTAAATGTTTTGCATTAGAATTAGCTTCTCTAAATAGGTTAGTATAATGCTTCAGCATTAGCTTCTGCTAAATAAAATGTTGGTGTTCTGCTTTAGCATTAGCTTCTGCTAAATCCCCTCTCAGTGTAGCGGTTTAGCGTTAGCGTAACTAATGTGTATGATTAGTGCATTAACGCAGCTACTTGTTTAGCAGTTATTTATATATTTTGCAATTTCATTTTGACCTAAAGATTCACAATATTCATTATAACAAAAGTCCAAAAGTTTTTCATCTGGGAATGATAAAAATGTTGCACTATGTGGTCTTAAAGGCTCATGCTAGTTGTGCTGCTTCCAAGCAGAGACTCAAACTGTGACCTTATCAGGGAAAGATAATAAAACACTGCATTCACATATGAAAGGTCATACACCTTTATTGTCTCTGTGGTGAAAATCCTTCCTCCAAGACCTTTATTCTGCATCACTGTCTGGCATTTCTTAAACATCAATACTGTAACTTCTTAAACTCCTAACTGACTCATAAAGCTGGAAAAAGTGCAGCAAAAACACAACTCTGGTTCTTGTCGAGGCGCATAATGAAACGTAACTAAACGGCGTGGAGAGAACCGGGCCGTTTGAGAGACGGACATGAAGGAAGGGGATGTTTCCGCCGCCACATGAGGGACTTAATCAGGACGGCGTTTTCAGATCCGTCTCCTGAGAACCGAGCCTTTGATGCGTCTGCCAGCGGGCCGGCCGCCTGTTTTCCTTGGCGATAAATTTCCTAATATGCATGTAATGACAGTGGCCTGGTGCAGGATGTGCAACAGATGTTTTCTTAATTATGGCTTTGGTTCAGGTGGAAAGCTTTGAGTCTGGAGGTCGGCTGGTTAAAACCGGGGTTGGATTGCTGAAAGGTCACGTTGCTTTAATCCTTTTATCCTGAACAGGGAAATTAATTCTCAGAGCGATGATGTAATAAGCACTCGTTTAGGTTTGGTCTTTATGCTAATTATTGTGGTTTTGTGAAGTTACACACTGCAAAAACACAAAATCACACCAAGTTTCTAGTGCAAATATCTTGGAAATAAGACAAAACTAACTTACAGGCAACTTTTCAGTTTCATATAGGAGCTTCTTTTGAGCCAGTAATTCCTTAATATTACTGGCTTATTTAACTTACGGTATAATAAGGGGAAAATGTATCGTTATTAGTGAAACAATCTGGCAATGGAATAAATACTTTTGATCAATATTAAGAAATTATTCAGTTAAAACAAGCTCATACATCTTCTTAGTTTTAGTTTTGTTTTATTTTAAGTGTAATAAGATATTTGCTCTGGAAACTAGACAAAACACTTGGTTTGATTTTGTGTTTTTGCAGTGCAGTATGTAACTTTTCTATGTATATTTTACATATTTGTCAAAACTGTCACCATGTCATGACAGTATGTTATGAGGCAGACCAAAAACAACCAATCAGAGCCAGGAGGCGGGTCTTAGCGCTGTCAATCATCCTCATGTTCTCGCTGATAAATGTGCTAATGGCAGAGAAACAACTTACAGTTATGGGAAAACAGTTTATCCTCTGGATGTTTATAGAACCATCGTCGTTCTCAGCTGCGTGTTTTTGTTCGTCACAGAAATATTTAATAAATGTTCTGAGGTTTTGCATTCAAGCATCGTTCCATAAATTTCAGTTAAACTGAGAACAGTTTTTAAATGACAGGTTAAAAAAGGTGTAAAGGACCTTTTTGCCTTTTATATGCTGTAAAAACAAACAAACTGGATTGAAGGCGTTTGGCTGAATGACCTGCCGAGCGAAGCTCTGATTCCAGCGCCATCCTCAGTAATAACCGCCGCAGACGCCGCTCTCCTTGACGACTTGACAGGTACGATTATGCAAATTAAGCAGAATCAGAAACGCTGTTCAGCGCGGCCACGTTGTAATTTCGCCGCCCTTCAGTCGCTGCAGCTTCGCCTCCATCCTTTGTGACCTTGTTCCTTCATGTCTAAGTTTTTCCTGCAGAGTCATTGCTGTGCTGTTTGTCTCTCCATCAATAGTTTGACAATAAGCCGGCGATATTGCTTCTGCCCGGACTGACAGCGTGACATTTACTTTGAATGATGACGCGTAATGGTTTATGGTGCTCTATAAACTCACTGCTCTGATGGATGAGACGCCGGCTGTCGCGGCTGCACCGTCTTACATCTTATTGTCTCATAAGTCATTGAGCTTCTGAAGGACTCTGCTGGTTTTCTGCCAGCGCAGCAAAGCCACAGATTATTGGATTAATAAATATTTGGGTTTTAATTTGGTACAGATGTTGGACAACTTTTTCTCTGTGGATAATTATTTATAAAAACTTAGATTGTTTCATGTCCAAACTTTTCGCTAGCACATTAAAACAACTCGCAGGCCACAAAATGTGTTGAATTTCAAATGAAAAAATTAGTTTTTTACTAAATCTTTACCAGTTGGTCAGTGGAGGCCGATCAAAATCATTTCAAGGGCCACATAAGGTCCACAGGCCACACTTTGGACACCCCTGGTCAGGATAATGGATGCATTTTCCATTTTTCTACATTTTTCTTTTTAAACCTCCAGTAGTTTTGGTTTTGTTTCAGTGATCCCGTCTAGATCCCAAAGGTTTCCAGTTCATGACTATGAGCGAATCATTTAGTTAATCAATTTAAAGGTTCAGTAAACTAAAGGGTTAATCTGTTTAAGTCAGGGGTGTCCAAGGTCAGTCCTCGAGGTCCGGCAACCTGCATGTTTTAGTTTTCTCCCTGGTTTAACACACCTGGATCCAATGATGGCTCATTAGAAGGCCTAAGAGGAACATTGAGATGTTGAAAAGGTGGTTACTACCACCAGGGAGAGAACAAAAACATGCAGGATGCCGGCCCTCCAGGACCCACTTTGGACACCCCTGGTTTAAGTACTTCAGTTAGAGCAGTGAAATTTATCGTCACCCTTTGCAGCCCAGGCTCCAGTTTAGCATCGGCTTATTTTGGGGGACAAAATGAATCTATATTCATTTTACTCAAATAAAATAAAAAAGCTGTAAAATTACTCTTATAAGAACCTTTTTTCCATAAAAGCTACTGAAGAGGATGTAACCAGTACTGTCCACAATTTTTATATATGTTATAAAAATTCAGTTTTTAAAACTGAATTTAACTTTTTAAATTCAGTTTTAAAAAGTAATTTAATTCACGGGTCTTAAATTCTGTCTTAATCTCTTATATTCAATGTTTTTTATTTTCTCACTGAAGTTTTCTGTCAGGTGAAAGTTTGAGTCACACTCAGACGTTTCATTGTGTTTGACTCGAGGCGGTTGACGCTACCGCTAACTAGCTGCTAACGTACCGTTGCTAACTAGCTAGCTAGCGTTTTGCATCATCGTTCGTTGGTTCATTTCTGTGGAGATAAAATCCTTTAATAAAGGTCTTGAAAAGTCTTAGATTTGAGTTGGTGGAGAAGCTAAAGACACGTTTAGTTTAGTTTTTCTCAGAAAGATCCGATAGTTCCTAGATCAGCACTACTTCCACTTTTGCTCTTAATGTATTTCTCCTCAAACATTTGCCTCGGAGTCCCATTAATGTGCGTCGATTTTTCAGGGTTTTGCAGATTAATATGCAAAGTATGCTAATTATAATTATCAGTTATATTCATGCCATGCTATTGAAGTCTGTACTTTGAAGCCTGAAGTGTAATTTGTGCATAAAATGAATTTATAAAATATACATTTTGTCTTGAGGGGGATTTATTTCCTAGAAATGTATTGTGGGCATTATTAAAACTGTGTGAGTGAATTACTGTGAGGAAGTCGTGGTTTTCTGCGTTAGCGTTGAGAGGCGCTGTTAGTGATTTATCTGTTTATGCTCCGGCTCACTCCAGGTTGTTCTTCATCATCATTATATCTTCTCTCTAAGAGCTTCTTCATGGATTTCCCATCGAAGAACAACAGCACTGTCACAGTCGCTGTTTTTGTCCAATACCTCAAATTCCTTTTTTAAAATTTTAATGCCACTTTTAATTTGGCATTTCCTAAACCGGGGCTGTAATGTTTCCAATTAGACGAGGGTTATTTCCACAAACCAGAGTCCTTCAGTTGACCTTCATGCACAAAGGCTTCTTTTCTCACGCTGCTGAACATTTTCCTCCTTTAGTCACTGCCACCATCATGTGCTGCATATTTACATGAATAAAGTTGTAGCTGCCTTCAGGTCAGATTATATGACCCCACTTAATGGAAAACGCTGTAAAAAAATAACTTTTATGGCCACATATTTATTAAAACATCTTTTATAGTATTACTTGTAAAAAGAATAATGTGAGAAAACCACAGGAAACTTCTCTGGTACTTTGCCTGCTGCTGGTTGTAATGTTGTCTATTGAATATTTCTGCCGTTATGTGGAAATGCTAATTCCTCGAAAACACCATTAGCATCTGATATCTGCACAGTTTACCAGAATTATCAATAATTTATCCTCTCAAATTTTTGCCCTGGGAGCCATAAGTGGCAAATTTCAACTACTGGCAAATGAAAATTCAATATTTCTTTTTTTTTTTTTTTTACTTTTATCTGCTTTATTAAACAAAATATTTCTGAAGTTTATCAGTAATGATTTTGTTTTGAACGATTTCCACATTTTTTGGGGTCATCAGTCATTTTCTGTTTTATTGGCCAAATTTGTACCATTCTTAACTTGTGATTAAAATGGCAAACAAAATCATTTAAAGGGCCACAAATGGCCCCCGAGCCACACTTTGGACACCCATGTTCTACAAGACTAAAACACTTTTCCCTGCTGTAAAATTCAAGCATTTTTCAAACTTTTTCATCACCATATCCTGTAGATAAAACAATACAGATGAAGTTAAGAAAACGGTTTAAATTCACTATTATATATAATTTATTACTGCTTCAGAACTCGCATAATAAATAGCAACAGAACCGTAAACAGTAATGGAGTCAGCCGTTGTTTACGTTTTTATCCTAAAACTTACAGTAAAATCACCGCTATCAAAACATTAAATCACAAAACATTTTGTTTTTGGGTTTAACTAGGCTTGTCACAATAAGTTATTGTAATTTAAAACAATTTCAATAATTTATATTTTATTTTTAACTTTTCTATTTTTTTCTCTCTTTTTCCACCAAAAACTGGATGATAAAAGTTTCCAGTTTGGAGTTTTAGTCTAAACTGGTTTCTGTTACAGAGGCTTTATAATTAATCTTACTTGTTGTTTCTGTTTTTTATTTTTATTTAAATCTTCTTTGAGAATGTGTTTTTGCATTATTTTGCCATTATCATTATATTACTCGAAAATGGTCTCAAAGCAACAATATTATTTATTTCAATAACTTCTGGGACAATTTATAACTCAGTAAAAAATATTATTGTGACACTTTAGCTATAAATTAGACGTATTTTGAGTTAAACTAACATAAAATGTGCCACAAAGCTTCCAAACTTTACTTTCTGGTATTCTCATTCGTTGTTTTTCTCGCTTCAGTAACATATTTATAACAGCCTGTGATTCACAACATGTTTGGCTTCAGATTCTCAGCTGCTAACGTCGTAGTTTCTGTTTATCTCTGCTATGTTTGGCTCGGAGGCGTTTCTTCTGGACCCTTTGTGTTGCAGCCGATATTCTGTCGGTGAAGATTACCAAACGTTCCGGTGAAGTTTGTCCCCCGTGGGACGTCATTACTATAAGCCCTTCTGCAATACATCAATTCCTAATTAACATTTGCATATTAGATTGTCAGGGGAGGGAGGGAGGAGGCCCGCGCTCGTGAACTTGTGCTAATTAATTGAAATCAAATGAACCTGGAGCTTTGAGGGGGTGGAGGCGGAGCAATGAAACGCTTCAACAGCGTTTGGGAGGGGTGGACTGGATGAGGGCCGTCGGCGCCGCCCGCTGTGTCTAAAACATCGACTTGATAGAGACCCGTTGGTGCGTTTCTGACAGTCACCAGGTTTATGTGACCCAAACGCTGCCAGCTGCTGTTTGAGGTGTAGCGTCGAGTTAACCCTAAAACCTAAACTTTAAACATTTAATCAGCTCTGAAAACCATCTATGGCAGAAACTTGGTGATTATTTTTGATTTTCTGTACAAATCTCAGGGTGTTTTCACATATGATAGTCCAGTAGATCTATCCACCATCTCCCTGCAGGAGGGTAAAAAGCAAAGACTAGCTTTGGATTTAGCTGTTATATTGTTGACAAAATGCATAAAAACATAAATGTAGAAGAGAAAGGGATGCAGTGCTTTGCTACTGTCAACACTACAACAATTAGATAATAAGGTCAGAAAAAAGTTTTCATTAAGAAAAAAGTAGTGAGAGAGAAAGAGAGGGAAGTAGTTCAGTTATGCTAGCTTGACTATGACAACTGTAACATGTAGATGTGCTGTGGAATCCGATGTGTTTCCGTTTAGTTACAAAAATAAAACAAAGGCGACCTATACACCAACTCTGACAGATCACCAACAGAGCAGGTGTTTAAATTAGCTAATAAAGCCCTGCAGTGTTAGCTTAGCTAATAGCAGCGGTAGCTAATCTACCACAGCGATCACTGATCATTTGTCAATAATTGCAAAATAAGCATCAAGCCTAAAAACATAAAACTGTAAAGGACTTAGTGCAGTAGAAACTAAACATACATACCTGGTGATATTTTGTGTTTTGCAGTGAACTCATCATATTTATGTCAAAGAATCGGACGTTTCTTGGTAAAAACTCTGACAGCAACAGATACGATTTAAATAGAAACACCCAGAAAGCTGGTGGAGTCGTGAATCTACTCGTTCCAAAGACAACCGGACCGTTTTTATGAAGTTTCTGGAGACGACTCAACCCTCTTGATCAATCCCGTCTCCCTCTGCGATGAAATTACATGTTGTGTCAAGTTGAGGCAGAGCAACGCGCTCCGATTATCAACCAATGCGCCGAATCTTTGACGTTCTTCTGGGAATGCTAATCACTCTTCCATTAGATTTCTTTTTTTTTTGGTGACGCCTGCCATTAATCCTCACAGCCTTGTGTGATGAAAAGGCGGCACTCCTTTGAACGTAATTAACTCCCATGATCGCTTTTGAACCTCGCTGAATTGAGTGCTCTGATCGAGAGAAATTACACCAGGCTACTGCGAGTATTTAATGGACCCACGAGTGTCAATTAATCTGGAGGAGCTTTTCATTGCACTTTCTCTTCATGTTCGCTAACCTAGGTTTTTATTAAAATGCTTTTACTCTCAGCCTTTGCCTTTTCACGAATACAATAACTTCCTTGGTGTTTTGGTGAGCCTGCAGGCGTCAGACCTCCATTACTTTGACTCCAGAC
Source organism: Brachyrhaphis roseni (assembly GCA_903066815.1). Lineage (NCBI taxonomy): Eukaryota > Metazoa > Chordata > Actinopteri > Cyprinodontiformes > Poeciliidae > Brachyrhaphis > Brachyrhaphis roseni. The sequence continues at coordinate 59,060 of CAEFZY010030642.1, forward strand.
CTGATTTTTAAGTTAAATGCTTCGGGAAAGGATTTAGGAGATGGAAAATAGAATTAAACGTCCATCAAACGGAGGGAGAGTTTATTATTTTGAAACTAAACTGTACATGAAGGACGGTTGGCTCAGATAGCCTGTGGAGGTAAAAAGTCAGACGATCAGATTCAGACATTTAAATCAGTCGTTCAGTCAGGACACAATCAGAGAACTTGTGCTTTTAAAACTCGTGTAAAGTTGATCTAATTGTCCAGACTTTTTGGATTTAACCAAAAAAAATTGTGGATTTTAATTTGTTCCCATATGAAAGCAGTGAAAACATCAGATATTAAAATTAAACAAGCATGTATGCATGGCTACCTGTTGCTGTTATTGTTGTATAATGCTAACAAACGGTACGTGTTTATGTATAGTAGCCCTCTAAATGATAGAAATACATAATTTCCAGACTTTTTCTTGTTTTTAATTTAAGTTTCTTTAAAATTTAACTTAAACAAATCTGTTCAGGTCAGAATTATGATCGACCGTTTTTGGCTAATGCGCTAATATCGGTGCTAATTTTTCGCTTAGCCATTTAGCATTTTTGCCAACTTTAAAAAGAAGTTGGCACATTAGCATCTTAGCATTAGCAGCCATCATACAACATGTTGGTTTGTCACTTTAACATGAGCAAAACTAATATTTATGATTTAGAGATTTAGGTTTAGCGCAGCTAACGTTTAGCTAGCGGTGTAGAAGCTTAATCAATACATTGTTGAAGCAATTATCAAAGCATTAGGGGTTGTTAATAATTATTTATCAATTAAATTTAATGCATTTTGGCAATTTTCAATGTAATAAAGTCAAACTGCAATCATCCAAATGTTTTTATTGGCTAAAGAACTGCAACATATAGATACAAATGACCCACCGAAATTTATTTATTCATACCTAAAATTATGAATTTAGTTCAACAAGTTTCGCTTAAATTGGGGCATAAAACCAAAATCAGGGAACAAATCTATTAATTATTACGATCATGCCAACCACTATATTATAGTTTTGATGAGCAAAAAAATAACTTATTTCCAAGAAACCATGTCCTGTTTAGGTATTTATATGATTTTTTTTTTATGTTGCGGAAACAATAACGTAATAATTGACCATTTTGCTGAACCGCTCAGTGAAAACGAGGCATAAAGACTTAATCCTACTGCAGGTAACTGAACTATCTTTAATGAGATAACTGGAGTTTTATCCTTTTATAAAAATCTAATTTTAATCACATTAAGATGTTAATTTGGAGTTTTATTCACTCCATTCTCTCAAAATATCTTTTTATAAACGCCCTTATAAAACCTCTTCACCGCTTATCTGTCATCAGAAGAGACATTAATATAAAGCAGATTATTATCTCATAGCTGCTCTTCTAATGGAACCAACCAGTTTATCCCACTGGTTCTGTTCTGGTCATGCTAACTGGTCCCAAGAAAAACCTTTAAGGTGTGCGTTGCTAATCTGTTTGCTTACCAAACTACATCCAGGTTTGTTCCTGGAACATCTGCCGTCTGTCTGTTCAAGGTAGAAATCCTTATTTCCTGCAGAAAGCAGGTCCAGTAAACCTTCGTTTAAAATTCATGTTTGTCATCACATCTGTACAGTTATTGTTGATATTTCAAGTGTTTGTTTACCTGGAATCAAAATAACCTCAGTGATTGAAAAGTGTATTTACTTGTTAATATTTCTTAATTTTTGACTCCTACTTGTGGAAAAATCCCGGCCTTATTTCCAAATGAGTTAGAAACCAACAACCATAAACTCAATGGGTTCAGTAATCGCTCACCCAGCATCAGTCAGCGCAGTGATTCCTGTCATGATGCACCATGAGACCGAACTCCTGCAGGAGTCCTGGAGGAGTTCTGCCTGAAGATGTGAAGCAGCGGGTCATTAGCGCCGCGCGGCTAACGCAGGCCGAGCCACGAAGCTTTAATTAGGGCCTGACTCAGGAGTTGCTCAAAGGCAGTCAGTTAATGGGAACGTTTTCTTTTTTTTCTTTGCTTTGTTTCTGTTTTAAAAACTTTCTGAAGTTAAGCCAGTTTGTTAAACTGGTCAGCGGCCATGATGGACCCAGTTAATACCAGTTTGATCCGTTTTAATGGAAAGGATCAAACCTCTCAGATAGATGAAGGCGTCCATTATTACTTCACTAAACAGTGCCGCCGTTTGCACTGCAAAAACACAAAACCAAATCATTTTGGTTTTGTTCCTAGAAATAATATCTTAGTAAACTTCAAAACTAACTTTTCAGCAACATATAAGCTTGTTTTAAGTCAATAATCACTTAATATTGATGAAAAATTGCCAGACAGATTATTTCACTTATTACAAGACATTTTTCCCATATTGCAAGTGAAATAATCTGCCAATGGAATAAGCAATTTTTCATCAATATTGAAGAATTGTTGACTTAAATCAGGCTCTTATATCTTGCTGAAAAGATACTTCAAAGTTAATTTGTCTTATTTTAAATGTACTAAGATATTTGGACAGAAACTAGATAAAAATCCCTGGTAATATTTAGTGTTTTACAGTGTGATGCCCACGTTTTAGAGTTTTGCAAATATCATTTAGTTTTATTTTGCTCCGATTAATTTAAATTGATAAATGGTAACGATAAAGACAGTCCCTTCAAGGATTGTTGACATGAGGATGATTGACAGCACTAAGACCCGCCTCCTGGCTCTGATTGTTTTTTTTTAGCCGGGAGCGGAGGAGATTGATTTGGTTTTTTTTAACAGATTATCTGCCTCATATTAAACGGCTTTGACGTTTTTCGCATATATGTATAAAATAATTCTTCATGAAATTTACATACTGCAGCTTTCAGCAAATGTTTTTGAACATTTTTACAGCAAATTTGCAATAAATTCACATTGCATTATTGCAAAGAAATGTGGAAAATGTGGAATAAACTCACAACTTTGCCTTATTTCCAAAAAAATGCTGCTGAGTTTGCATGAATTTCCGCCATTGTGGAATTGCGACAAAACTGGAGCGACTGATAAGAACTGAAAGATGAATTATTTGTTCATTGGGTTGGAGTGAATATTCTGAAAAGCCGAACGATGTAAAAGTGTCTAAACGTCTTGAAGGAGCTCTCGTTTCTTCCAGATTGAATCGAGCGTTTCTGATGCAGCGAAGGAGAATGCTTTTAACAGATAATTGATGAATATTCACTAAATCAGGCTTCGCCCAGCCTCTAATCAGAAAGCGTGGTGGGCATCCTGAGTAATTGATGCATAGCTAATGACTTGGTGATTAATGGCTTGGCACCGACACGCATAAACGGGGCTGATTTAAAGATTGGGGAGGAAGACAGAGATCCCGTAACGTTCTGTGACGTGTTCAAAACCGAGGAAGATCGTTGGGAAAAAGCTTGTTCAAACGCCGACTAATTAGAGGAAAAAAGCTCGGTGCTAATAAGTGTCGGTGTTAATTGGGTTTGTCCAGGCATATGGAGGTTTGCTCTGCGGGAACGAGGCAGATAGTTTTCCGTCTTTCATTTGAGAACAAATGCTCAGTGATGGCCGCGTTCAGTTTAATGATATTCAGCTAAAGGTCCTGTGGGGTTTGGAAAGGTCACGGTTTGGTGGCGGGAGATGGCGGGTTTTCACGCTCCGCTCTGCAAGTGGCAGCGAGATGAAAGGACTCTAATTACTGACATCCTGTTGGAACAAATACTTTTCTTATTCAAATCAGGGTCAAATGGTGTTTCCTCATCAACAAAGAGGCTTTAAGACCTGGAGGCAGGTGAGCCTGAGCTTCATCTGAGGACGTGACAGATTGTCGCTGATGGGACCAAAGTGGACAGAATCAGTTCGGTTCTGTCCACAGTTTGGTTCGGTTTGAATTGAGAGAACAATACATCTCATAACTTTTAACATTTTATGTTTATTTCAGGACGAAGATAAGCAGCAGCTTCCACACTTTGATTGTTAAAATCTGCCATAGTTTGGGTCGGGCTACCTCTAGTAGCCGTTCCTATAATCTGCCATAGTTTGGGTCGGGCTACCTCTAGTAGCCGTTCCTGTAATCTGCCATAGTTTGGGTCGAGCTACCTCTAGTAGCCGTTCCTGTAATCTGCCATAGTTTGGGTCGAGCTACCTCTAGTAGCCGTTCCTGTAATCTGTCATAGTTTGGGTCGAGCTACCTCTAGTAGCCGTTCCTGTAATCTGTCATAGTTTGGGTCGAGCTACCTCTAGTAGCCGTTCCTGTAATCTGTCATAGTTTGGGTCGAGCTACCTCTAGTAGCCGTTCCTGTAATCTGTCATAGTTTGGGTCGAGCTACCTCTAGTAGCCGTTCCTGTAATCTGTCATAGTTTGGGTCGAGCTACCTCTAGTAGCCGTTCCTGTAATCTGCCATAGTTTGGGTCGGGCTACCTCTAGTAGCCGTTCCTGTAATCTGCCATAGTTTGAGTCGGGCTACCTCTAGTAGCCGTTCCTGTAATCTGCCATAGTTTGAGTCGGGCTACCTCTAGTAGCCGTTCCTGTAATCTGCCATAGTTTGGGTCGAGCTACCTCTAGTAGCCGTTCCTGATTCAAATCTTCCTCTCTGCGTCCGTTGGGTGAAATAAAACCTCAGCAGTCATTGTCAGTTATGAGCAGGCGGTTAAAAGTGGCTCCGGTGTGAATTAAAGGCGACGGTTCTGTCAGCCGGAGGAGGTCAGCAGCAGGAGGAATGAAAATTTCCCATTAGAGATCTAACCGAGCCATTATTGCAGGCTGTAATTATTTGGACAGCTTTATAGTCTTGTGCTCTGAAGGTTCAGGTTATTTCATTACAGGCATTAGCCTTCGCATATTAAAGCTGAGACTTGATGCTTTAAAGTCATTTCCAGGATTGTATTTCTCCCTGAACATTTCGCTGTCCAAACATGGCCTCTGCTGTAAAGAGGAAATAAACGTCGGCTCACATTTCAGCTCATTTGTGGAAAAATTAGGAAGCTCCATTAAATATTCAGTTTGATGGTAACATATCAATGGTTAGTGATTTAATCACACTTAAATGATAAAAAAGACATTAATTTATTTATTTAACACCATTATTGATGTTACATTTCAAGTTGACACAAAATATCTCAATGAGATCAAGATGTGGGCTTTGACTAGACCCAGGACTTTCCATTTAATTCTGAAACAGTCCGTAAAGATTTCCTGGTTCGTTTTGGGTCACAAATTTATTCAAATATTTCAGGAACAAGCTAAACATTTCCTCCAAATTAATACTAAATGTTTACTGAACAATCTGGATATTCACCTAGCAAGCTAGATATGTAGCTTGCTAGCTATTTAACAAGCTAGATATGTAGCTTGCTAGCTATTTAACAAGCTAGATATGTAGTTTCAGTCTATTTAGTTAGCAAGCAAAATATTGAGCTTCAAACTAAATATCAGTTAGTAAGCCAATTTAGTTTGAAACTAAATATTTATCTTGCTAAATATTTTTGTTTGAAACTAAACATGAATTAGCTGAATAGTTACCGAGGGAAAAATTAGCTCCAATCTAAATACTAAATAGCAAGCTAAATATTTAGTTAACAAGCTAATTAGTTAGCTTCAAGCTAAATACTAACTAGCAGGTAAAATATTCAACTTCAAACTGAGCTGATTAGTTAGAAGCTTCAAACTAAATGAAGCTTCAAACTTCATTTATATTTAGTAAGCTAAATATTACTAAATACCAATTGGAAAGCTAACTGTTTAGAAATATTTTGCTTTATATTAAATACTAATTAACTAGCTAAATATTCAACTTCAAACTAAATATAAATTTCAATCTAAATATTTGGCACCAAATTAAATGTATAGTTAGGAAGCTAAACGTTGCTACTCTAGTTATTTTGTTAAACTAAATATTTAGTCATCAATACCACCTGTATGTAACTTTAATTGTTTTCCTGGAAAAAAGATATAGTTCTTAACTTATTTATTTTTTTGCTAAAACCAAATTGCATTTGGTTTAAAGTATAAGTAGTTGTTTAAATATGTTGGATGTTTAATGCAGGATGTCAAATTTAATATTTTCATGACAACAAATTGATTATAGAAGGAACCCAGTTCAGTTTCCATGAAGCTGTTTAATCATGAAAGCTGCTTTTTGTGATAATTAAACACTAAATATAAACATATCAGCAATGCAAGCCTGTGCATGTTGGATATTTTCACCTCATATTTTCACATGTATGCTAAATTTATTCAAGATGTTCTTTGATTCAGATATTAACCACTCAGGAAAACCTTTTGATTGTTGCCTTTTCCAAAGATTTTTCTTTCTGCTTAAAACATGCGATCAATCATAAACACGTTGTACTTCTTCAAACCCAGAATGTTTGCTACAGCATATCAACAGCTTCAATCACCAGGATATTTCCCTCATCCCATTTTATCTCCCAGCCTGTGTAGATCTTAGATTTACTCTGTTTTTCCTTCCCTTCAGGGTGAGATGCATGTGTAGGTGTGTGCATCCTTGCACGTTATCAGCACACCTGAAGGCATGCATATGTGCTGAAAATGTGTTTACCTTCATTATCTGTGTGCTTTAGGAAGCCTCTGCGAGGAAGATTAGAGTTTGGTTTGAAATGAAAACTGAATTTATGTTGTAGGGTTTGGAGATGGAGCTGATGGATCTAAAGAGAGGCGTGATTAAATCTGCATACATCCTGAAGTAGGGCTGCTTATTTAGACGTTTGGCTGCAGCAGGTGTGTTTGTGCTTTTCACACATATTTATCGATCTCCTCAAGCGATCTTCAAAATGCTCCTGCTGGATTTATGCCTGACTTTAGACGTGGTCTATTTTTCCACAATTTAACTGATAACTTCCTGCTGGATGGTTTCTGCACAACCCCAACAAACTCCAACTCATCCAAAGTTCACATTTTTGTTCTTCCATTTGTGTCTCTAAAAATATTCCAAGCACTTAAAAAAACCACCCTGACATTTTTAGGCAATAATTTAATGTTTTTTGGTGTCTGGAAAAGGACCTATTTCAAAACCCCCCGCAACCCTGGCGAAGCCCAGCCCGTTACCTAGCAACCCCAGTGGAGTTGCACCCATTACCTAGCAACCCAATCTGAATTCCAGCACGTTTGGTCAGCTGGTTTAACTGCTGTATGCGCTCTACAATGGCTGCTGGAAAGATAAGTGTTTTGCTTTCCAGAAACATCTTACTGCTTTCTTGTTGGTTGCGCAGGAGGCTCCACTTCTGATTTTCAAAGATGTATAATTGTGCATCTGTTTGCAGCCATTTTCAAGTGTGAGTGTAAACGTTGAGTTGGGCGCGTGGCCAGCTGCTGCTTATTTGGGTTTAAAGCGACAAGACGCCTTAAAACAGCTCAAAATAGACAGAACTGAGCAGAGTAAAATCTCACTATGTAAGAAAGTGAGATTTGTGCAAAAAAATTAACAAATTGTATTTTATCGCTCATAAACGTATCCAAACCAGTGAAAGGAAGCATAATAGGTCACCTTTAATATTTTTCAGGTACAATTATTTCTGGTGTAATTGAGAGAGTCACAATTTTCTCAAAATTTTGACTTGTTCTGAAAATTCTGACTTTTCTATCAAAATTTTGACTAAATCTCAACATTTTGTCTTTGATCTCAGATGTCTGATTTTAATTTCAAAATTCAGATTTAATCTAAAATTTATTTTCTCAGAATTTTTATTTCTATTTTTTTAAATTCGATCTGAGTCACATTTCTGATGAGTCAGAAATAGTCAGAAGAAAAAAGAAGTTTTTCTCAGTCTGTTCTGAGAAAAAGTTAGAATTTTTGAAATTCAATTCCAAATTTTGAGGAAAAAAAAGTCAGAGTTGAGAATTTAATTTTGTCCTATTTTTTCAGAATTGTTTCCTCAATTTTTATTTGTTTCCTCAAAATTCGGATTTCAATGTAAAAATTCTGTCTTTTTCTCAGAATTCTGAAAGAAAAGTCAAAATTTTGAGAAGAAAAAAAATTACATTAAATTTTCTTCTTCGGTGGTCCTGATCCTCTTCTGTAACCTTTATGTTGTGGGTCGCATGTATAAGAAAATCAGATTCATCCCAACCGTTCGTGTTCATCCATTGTCCTTGTTAGCATCATTCTGTATCTCTGGAAGTCCTTTAGCTTCATCTTAGCCTCACACACACACCCCCACACACTCACCCTCCGTCTGCTCGCCGCCTGCTATCATCTCCTGGCATGAGCACACAGCAGCTCGCGCCCTGCGGGGGGGCCTGAAGGCTCGCAGGTGGGAGGCCAGGTTTGCTGGCAGTCCGTCATCTCCGCGCCCTGTTTACTTCGCTGTCTGCCTGAGCTTCTCCTCCTGTCGAGTCGAGGACTCCTCCATCAAGTGTCTGCGGCCGTCGCTCTCTGTGCAGATTGCTAACAGATGTCCAAGTTGAAGTCTGAGTGACACGGCTCCGCTGTGAGGGTGGGTGGGATTATACGGCGTGTAAAAGGATTACAGCTGAAACGTTTGCTGCCGTGAACTGTTGGCGGTGTGAAAACACAGCGGCTTGTTTGGATTATTGGTGCGTTTAAGAGCGTCGCTGCTATTGAGTCAAATCTAGACTGACAGCCTTTAAACTCTGGATGGTTGTGAAAGTCTGAACTCACTGGCAGTTCGTGCTAGCAAGGAATCATTAAATCTACAGCAGCAGAAAATGGGTTCGTGCTTCCAGTTGATTGTTTTTGTAAAGCAGAAATACAAACATAATGCTTAGCGTTGTGCTAAAGTCCTAAAGGTTGAACATGTTGTCCTAAATGGTTTGTAATTTTCCAGCGTATTACGACCACAGGAGGGAGGAAAGGAGTAGAATTTCCCCAAAAAACTTTGAAATTTTCTGGAAAAAATTTGGAAATTTTTGAGCTTCAAAAGTCAAAAATGTCCTGGAAAAAAATCAGAAATTTTGCGATTAATCTCAGAAATTTTCTGGAGAAAAACATGAAAAATTCTGAGCTCCGAAAGTGGAAATTTTACTGGAAATTTTGAGGTTAATCTGAAAATAAAAAAAAAAATTAATTAATTAAAAAAAAATAT